>CAJHUC010000781.1:0-37169 GCA_905146915.1 Ostreobium quekettii | reverse complement strand
TGAGAGAGTCCGGCCAACTTGATAATTGTTACTAGGTTGACTGGGTTCTCTTGCACACGCTTGCACATGGTCACTCCCAGGCACGGGAAGCAAAACTGCAACCAGATGCATGACAAGCTCAATAACAGTCACTTTAATAATATCCATCTCCCATCTCTATTGTCTCCATGTTCATTCACTATAATACCATACTCACCTCATTTACTTTCTACCACAAAAACACCATATATTACATATTATATATTAACCACTCCCTCGACCTCACATGTTTCCCTATGCCAAACATCCCCCTCGGAAATCTCATCCCTTTTCAAGATGCATCTCGATACGGCCGCAATATATCAGTGTGTCTAACCCATACTTTCCCCTTTGGACCCCGTACTTCCCAAACTGCATTTGCTATGGGGCAAAACAACTATCGTAGACTCTTCCACCACGGTTTGAGCTTGTTCTTTAGCATTTTAACCTTTGTGTTCCATAGCCACACCTGGTCTCCTGCCCTGAACATCCACTGGATATACCATCCCGTCATCCTCTAGTTTGCCTTCTTATATTGTTGCTTCGCGTAATCATGTAGTTGCTTCCACACGGCCCATGAACTATTCCACAACTGATTTGGTGACCCGAATACAAAAGAACTGGGAGTCCTCTTGCTCTCTTCTAGCAAAGAGAGGGGCGTTCTATTGTAGATCTCCACTGCCCGCTTGACCATCTTGGCAAAATACTTGGGCTCCTCTGCCCACGTGCGCTTTAAATAGTTCAAAGTTATCTGATTAAACTGGTCTACGAACCCAACGGATGCATGATAGTAAGGGGGAGAGTACTCCTGTGTCACTCCCTCCTGTGCGCACCACCTCTCTAATTCCTTGGATTTTGTGGGCTTGAAGATATTAGAACACAAGATTGATAGTGTCCCCTGCGTTTATATCCATTTCTTCAGCCCCCGCACAATATCTGCCCCTCCTGCCCTTGTCATTGCCCATGTTTTTACCCGTCTGATTAGCATGTCCACAATGACAAGGACAAACCGCTTCTTTCCTACTTTCCTCTATGAAAATGGTCCCATAAAATCCAGGCCAATGACCTGACCCGGCCTCTCTGGCACATGCCAATTACCGAACGGATTTGATGGTTGTGGTTGATGGAACAACTAGCACTCTCTGCATGACCGCACCCTATCGGTCAACCACTACCATGTTGGATGCAGACCCATTTGGCAAAAGCGAAGATATGTCTTCCTCACTCCAAAATGCCCTGCATGGGCCTGCTTCTATTGTGGCTGAGAAATGACAAAAGAGCATTATCGTTCCACTGCACGGACATATGGAGGTCCCAAATCCAAGCCCCTTATCTTGGCAAAAAATCTGCCAAGTAATTTAATGGTCCTGGGCAGAATAAAATCTGAGGAGAATACTAAGAAAGGTGGTTTAAATACCATTTGACAAAATCGCTCAAGTGAGCGGGGTTGTTGAAGCTCACAGTTGCCTGATTGCTCATGATAGCTTTCTTAGGCACACCAAAAATCCAACATCAGGATATCTAAAGAACTCATGGTGGACAGGAAGAAATGGTTGGTTGGTGCTGGACACAAACAAATATTGAATTTTTTAAAATCCAACATCAGACGAGTTGAGCCGTTTTTCTTAGGTACCTCAAACGCCATAATGATGTATGTTCATGGTTCACCTCAGGGTCAGCCCCCAACTTCACCAACTTCAAAACCTCCTCCAAAACCTTGGCCTCCTTAGCCGGCCCTGCCATACAGCTAGGAGGTTGCATCTTCCAAGGGAGAGGAAAATGGAAGGGGAAGCTATGGACAATATATGTGTGATAAGTGCTAAGACCATCTGCAAAAATGGCAACATATTTTTGGCATAAGGCAGCTAGCCACTGAGGTTGCATTGTCATGTCATGAATAATATCTCCCTGAAGTTCCTGAGCTACTTGGCAAAATCCTCAACCCTTGCGACCCTCAAGAATCAAAATCACCCCCTTATCTAGAATCCAAAACCACTAGATTGAAGTGCGACAGGCTAATAGATCATAACAAGGTATCAACTATTGTGGTTCAGCTGGAAAATTCTTGAGAGCCCTCTAGATTCGCACACCATCAGTTTTGGCAATAAAGTCACCTGACGATTGGGAAGAATCACGAAATATCCCTACAAAGACCCAAGTAGAAACTTGCATTGGATGTTGATTCCCCAGATTCCATAAGGCCCCAAGTCCACATTGCTATTTAGTGGCAAAAATAGAAGACCATTCTTGTGACAAGGAGGGTAAAGATGACGCTCAGCAATATCTAAAAAGGACCCATGCTTCTGCCCAGCTACTCCCATATTAGACAACTAAAAAGAGCTCAGCCATGGCCCACAGCCACCCCCAGACCATACCGCCTCCCGTTTCCCAAGATCACCCTATTAACACCATATGTGGCCCCCTGTTCGCCTGCAATAGCAACTGTTCTAGGAACAATAGGATGGGATTTACAAGGGAATAAAACGCCCTGGCAAAAAGCAGCGTCATGAGGGATGGTGACCACCTCCGAACCGGTGTTTAGTAGAATGGCCTTGAGGCGGCCAGGGTAGTTCCTGTCAATAATTCCGCCCAAGAGCTGGATGCCATAGCGATGAGCAAGACCCTAGCGCTCTTTCAACAAGCACCAAGTCCCTTGAGGGAAGTGGCAAACGATTGCAATATCAATGGTTGTGTGCTCACCGGGGTGAAGACAAAGCTCCTTGGGCGCAGAAAAGTCATATGCCGCATTACCCGAAAAATGTTTCTTGGGGAGTGGTGGCAAACAACCCTCTGCTGGAAACCGCTGAACCACGAGACTGTCTTCGTGCTGATGGGTAGGCTGGTAGATATCCTGGACTAGAAGACACTTGACCTAGTTGCCATTGTTCTTTTGAATTAGGGTGCGCTCAGTGCATTCGACCAACAAATGATTAGCTTCAAGAAAAGTGAAGCCCAGAATGAGTGGAAGTCCCTTGGCATCCAAACATATGCCTTCATTGGCATATCTCCACCTTGGACCATCGCCAAAAGGTTGGCAGCTCCAACCATGTGTTCCTCTTCACCATTACCATACCTGATATGGTTGCTTAGTAGATATAGTAAATGAGAACATTTCATTACTAGCAAACTAACGGTTTGAGTTGTGGGACACTTGGGTGCAAAGAACCATAAAACAAACAATTTAAATAATGTGTAATCAAAGCCTTTTAATATTATGCCCCGGGGGTCTGGTTGACTCCCCGTTTTCATCCGACCTGTGTGCCCGCGGGAGCAATGAAGCTTCTGCATCATTGGTTTTAGAGCGCAGAGCATTCGCACAGCGAGAATACACCAGCCAACGGCCGGGATGGTAAGTGGGGATCCTTGCCCGGAGTCTGGGAATCCGGGGGGCGAAATGGCCAGACAAATGGTGCCCTATCGAGGCGGGCTGACACTCATGGAGGTGAATAGAAATGACGAGGGAGTGATAGCCACACAACATTGAGAAAGTGAAGATCGGCTGGAGCAGCTATTGCTGTAGCACGTGGGGCTGTTGCTGCCGGGTTGCATATTGAGCGACCCTGTTTGCAGTCGCAGATTGGAGTGAAAGAGCGGGCGAGCAGTAGAATGCTGCTCTCTGTGGCATGGGGGAAGCGCTCGGCCAGCAGCTCAAGGTTGCCATGAATCAATCGACCGCACAGCAGCTGAAGCAAGGCCGCGAGCTGCGCACCTTGCAAAAAGGAATGCATGGCAAAATGGCTATGCAAGAAGGGGCCACTTCAACGATTGGCGCCGGGCTGGAAGGTGTGAGGCAAAGAGCTAAAATACAAGCAAATAAGCTTGGGAGACTTAAAGTTGTTGTTTGAGGAGATTGGCTTTGAGCAAAAGAGTGGATTGGCATAGAGATGGACTGTAAAATGGAGCAGATGGGAAAGAGGATAGCTGAAAGTGAGGCAGCTTTTGGAGGCCAACCAGAAGTTGGCGGATGAGATGCAACTGGCAGGCACGATCAATGGGGAATGGTTTGCAAGGACTCAAAAGGATATTTCAGAGGTTTGCAAATGGGTGGTAGCGTTGGAATCGGAGAAAGGAGGCCAAGATGCACGGTTGGAGGTGCTAGGCAATGCTATAAGAATGGCCTCCGAGGAGGCGCCGATTGCCAATAAAAGCCTACGCCAAGTGACGAAAGGCTTGGGCGACCTCAGCGTTGCTATTCAAGTGTAGCAAAATGCATAAGAATCAGTTTCCGAACGAGTGGAAAGTATGGCTACGAGCCATGTATGGGAAACAACCTCCATAACCGGTGAGTTTAGCAGCATTAAGCGCACCTTCGAGGCGCTAGACCGCAGGGTGCCCGAGGTACCGTCCAGCCTTGTCACTTGGTCGGCTATATTGCCCTCGACCATTCGGAGTCGGTCGCCATCGCCGGTGGCCTCGGGCACATTGGATGTAGGTGCCACGGAGGGAGATGCCACCCCCATGGAGCCTGTCTGTGAAAAAGTTACACTTTATGAGGGGCTATGCACCACAGGTGTAACGGGAAGCTGTAACGCCCTTGAAGGTGAGAATTTCACCAGCTTGCCGCTATCGTCTAGTGCTGTGGGTTGGAGTGAAGGTATTGTAAGCTGGTCCACGTACTTGATATAGCAAATTCCCACCAGCTTGTACTTAGGGACCATGGTAACTATTGTCCCAAGTACTACAATGCAAACTACTATGGCACTACCAGAAAACTTGGGAATTTCGAGTGGAATTGTAGCACCATTGTTTCCTCCTAGTATCAATCAAACAACAGGCCCTTCAATACAGCCTGGTCAGTCTTCCTTTGGTCAGTCAGAGAAAGAAAATCAGAGAAAGAGGCATGGCTTCATTCGTTAGACACAAATGTTGGAACTCGTGAAGCTTCACATGGAACAACCAGTGTGGGGTTACTCAATAGATCAGTCAGGAGTTTTGTATTACTAGGCAGCTGGGAGCAAGCACAAGATTGTGGTTCCCGCCAGTAAACAACAACATATTCTTGAAGAGCACTATGATATACCTACAACAAGACACTTGGGTGTTGAGAGGACTCCGGAGATGCTGCAACGTGTTTACTGATGGCATTCGTTAGTTAGTGAGGGAATACATCAAGACCTGTCCGAAGTGCCAAATATTCAAGTTTGAGAACCAAGCACTAAAAGGACTTTGGCGGGCGGTCCCAGTTTCTACAAAACAAGCTTTCGTGCAAAATGTCGGTAAGAGGGACACGAAAAACAACAAAATGTGCATTTTGCGCACAGGCGGAATGCAAGAAAAATGCCACAACAACAAACCTGCACACAAACAGGCCATTTTTGGGTCACCCAACGGATAAGAAAACCACAATATTGCGCACAAAAAAGTGTACCTTTGCGCGCGCCGCGCGCGCAAACACAGGCGAATATTGCTGGGCCTAGTGCATCAATGCACGGGGTCGGTGGGGGGGGGGGAGCAGAACCCGTGCTGTACATGTTTTTTTGGTAAAAACTTTCTTAAACTTGTGATATAAAGCATGAGAACTAGTGTTTTAAAGGCGTTCATACTCTTATTTTTTAGTGCACTCAGAAATGGCAATATTGCGCACAAGTTTCCTTGTTTTCTGATGGACAATCTTGAGCACAACCATTTTGCCCAAAAAAACACATAATCGCGATGTTGCACACAAGTGCACCCTTTCGGACCTTACCGACATTTTGCACGAAAGCTAGTTACAACTAAGTGGGAGCAGATTACCACTAACTTGGTAATTGATTTGCTTGAATCACATGGATTTTTAGCTGTTGCAATGTTTGTTGATCGGCTCACCAAGTTTGTCATTTTTGTTCCTTGCAAGAAAGAGCTGAATGCAATGGGATACGCGAGGGTGTTCTTTGATAACGTCTTCAGGATTTCAGGCATACTTTGTGTGGTTATCAGTGACAAAGTTTCTAGATTTCTTAGTCGTTTCTGGCAAGAGCTATTTAGACTTCTTGGTACTAACCTGCGCATGTCCACCACATACCATCCGGAGACAAATGTCAGTTTGAGGTCTCCATATGCACACTGGAGAATTTTTTGAGGCCGTACATTGAAGAGTATCCAGAGGAGTGGAGCACCTACCTTACTCTAGCAGAATTTATGGTGAGAAATGCTGTCAATGTATCGACCAGCTGCAACCCATTTTATCTGAGGTATGGGCAGCACGTTCAAGCTCTAGTCACTAGAGTCTAGTGGGACTCATGGCCAAGAAGTTAGTTGATACAAGAGTGGAGTCAGTGGATGTGATAGTCAGTAGAATGCAGAAGGTATTGTCTAATGATGTGAGATAGTATGAGAGAGCATAGGAGAGGATGATCACAACTGCCAACAGACACCATCGTAATGTTCAATTTTAGCAAGGAGATGAAGTTGTGGTGCACACAACATTCTTGCCTTCCACAGCCTTCAAGCATATCCCGATGAAGATCAGACGGTATTACCTTGGACCTTCTAAGGTGGTGAAGATTGTTTCCCCAGTTGCATACACCCTTGACTTCCCTTCCAGCTGGCGCATCCACCTGACCTTTCATGTTGAGAATCTAAAAATATTTGAGCGCAGTGAGGAGTTCTGACCCAACATCAATTCACCCCCAGTGTCACTAGAAGTAGAGGGCGAGTAGGAGTTTGAGGTTGAAACAATTATTAGACACAGGGGCAGTACTTCCAAGAGACAATATTTAGTGGTCTGGAAAGGCTATGAGGTACATAAAGCTATTTGGGAGCCGGAGGCCAGCTCAGTCACGACAAGGACCTCATTGTAGAATACCTCCTTAGGTTATAGCGACATAAAGCAATCAAGAAGACCAAACATAATCGCCAAAAGAAGTGATGGACCACATGGACTGTGACGTGGCTGCTTGGGGTTTAGGCTTATTTGACATTTCTAGAGTGGTGCTTACGTAATTGGGTAAATGTACCTTCTGTGAGTGTTATTTAGAGCTTCCTGGTTCCAACGAGCTTTTATACGCTCGATTCCGTTAAGAAACGGCGAAGATATGGCCTTCTGAAGTCGTAGTACTTAGGGCCAGGGGGTTGGGTATTCGATGCTTGGAATTAGAGGGCATTAGGTCGATCGTAGGTGAACGGTGGACGGTGACGATGTGCCTCAACGTGCACCTGACTTGTCTTGTCTTGATGTGACAGCGATGGACCCGCGATCGGGCATCGCGCATGCGGATTTGTGCGCGCGCATGCTGTGAATCGTGTAACATCGTTCTTGGCCCACTGCCTGGTCTCTCCGCGACCAGCGAGCCACCGACCGGCTGCGCCACCACCCGCCGCATATAGCAGGCCCCGGGGGACGATCCCCATCGTTCTGGGCCCACCGCGCATCCGAGGGAATGAGCGCCCCGCTTCAGCCCACCAAATTCGGTGGAGAGGGCTGGCTGACCTCCAACAGCCAAGCCGCAGGGCGTGGCGACCCCACGAGCTTCGGAAACCAGCGGCGCCCTTCAGGGCCGCAACATGGACCTTGCATAGCAGATTTTATTTTCAATTGGATCATGGTATGGGATATGGTTAGTCTAACTCATGGTGGGATTTTGTTGGGACGTTGTGCCTTCTTTCTTGATGGTTTTTTGAGTCGCTAGTCTAGTGGCCGAGGACGACCACACTTGGTGGTGGGGGGATAATTGATATGGTTGCTTAGTAGATGTAGTAAATAGGAACATTCAATTACTAGCAACCTGAGGGTTTGAGTTGTGGGACACTCGGGTGCAAAGAACAATCAAACGGACAACTTAAATGATGCATAATCAAAGCCTTTTAATGTCATGCCCCGGGGGTCCAGTTGACTCCCGTTTCATCTGACCTGTGTGCCCATGGTAGTAACGAAGCTCCTACATTAATACCAGACTTGGTGTTGGCATTGCTGCACATGGCTCCATAATCCGAGCTTTTTCACCAAAGTGTGTTGTGCAAAACAGGAAGTGGCACCCATATCCACTAGGGCCATAATCTCGGTCCCCTCAATATTGACACGGACATGTAAGGACTTTTGGGGGTTCTTGTGTATAGCATAGCACACTTCAGGGAGAGCAAAGGTTTGACAATAGTGTTCACCTTGGGCTAAGCCATTATCCATTGGAGATGTTTCGCAATCAAAAAAGGTGTCTTGTGGATTTAGCGGTGCCCCCCAAATCGCCCTCACTATTATCAAAAATCCAATTGTCTTCGAGGCGTTGGAAGGCGTTCGGCTATCGTAAGCCCCCTCCCCACCCCCATCCCCACCCCGTCCTCCATCGAGGAGCCCTCGCCAAACTCGTCACGGTAGTCAACCTCATGATCACGCAACCCACACCCCTGCCACCGACGATTGCGCAAGAGGTAAGACTCGGTTTTCCGGCAAAGACAGATAGAAGTACAAGCTTTTTCCACATAGTCATAAGGCTGTGAGGGCCATCAATATTCTTGAATTGAATAGTATTGCCGCATAAGATAGGATGCTGGGTGTGGCCATCGCCCTGCCGAAAACCATAATCCTCCTCAAGATTGTCCTTGGCCATGTCAAGCGCCCGGGGGTCCGACGACTGGCGGATGTGGTTGTCGACTTCCACAGGGTCAAAGAGCATTGTCTTATCATTTGCACAGTGCGACCAATATTGGATCCCACGTATTGCCTCTAATAAGTTGGCCAACCTAGCATCGTGCTTCACATGGCTGAGCTAAATCCGCAACTCCCAAGGGAGTTCATGAAATAATTCTACAACCTTCACTTGATCGGTGATGTCACTACATGTCTCCGCATAAAGACAATAACAGTTCACAAAGTCCATCTATGGCTCATGGGACTTGCACAATATGTGCGCTAAGTGGCCTTGTTGCAACAATGCATTATGGGGAAGGAGAGCACGGACCTGCTTGACCAACTCCTCCCAACGGGTTTTCTCTATGACCCCTTCCCCCCTCGTATCACCAAGTGCTATGGCTAAATAGGCAATCCTCAAGTGTGGCATCGAACCCAACCAGATTTGCTTCAGCAATGCCTGTATGTGATTGTTGAACTTCTCTCCTTTGGCCCCCAAAACTGCAGTATCAAAGACCAATGTGGCGGTTTCTTGTGTAAGTGTAGTCAAGAATTCCTGGCCCCCATCCATGGTTGGGCCAGGGTTCTGTTCTGTACCACCAATAAGCAATAATTGCTCAATGATTGATCTTTTAGTCCCAACGGCCCCCAATCCAAACCGTTGCAGCATTTTCATGGGCGCCAAGAAATTGGGGTTGGTTCCGGCTTGTGCGGTTGTGCGGAGTGGTTTGCTCTGCACAATTAGTACTTTTGGCCCCAATGCTAGCAACATTGTCAATTTTTTAATTAAAAAATGCCTTTTTTACTACTTTATGACTCACGACGGTCACACTATAGCGAGTATCGTCCTTTAATTCTGCTCGCCCGGAGCCCCCCCTCATTCCCTTGAACTCGCACCAATCAAATCTCCCATTTTTTGCCTATTTTTGTATTTCCCAAACCACATCCCCCTCCCCCACACCCTCCATCAACCCCATTGACAGGAAAAGGCGTTTGGTGATACTTGCTATTGTAATGGGGAGTGCGATCGATCGCGCCATCCCGTGTCCCCCCAGTTGTTGGGTTGTTGCCACCCGAAGGTGGTGCGGCTGGACGGAAGTCGCTCCTACCCCCATCCTGGGTGACTAACCCCTGGCCACTCTTCCCACTGCCTGCAATGTCCCCCGCACTAGCATCACCCCCCTCCCCACGCTCCTAGCCCCTTCCGGCCTCTAAGCTCGCAACCCCCCCGGGTTCTGCCACTCCACCTGCTTGCCATCAGTCCATGCTCGTGCATGCCCACTAGAGGTGGCCACTCAAGGGTGCCATCCGGTCCGTTAAATCCGGTTCGTTAATTTTTATCAGTTGTCCGTTAAATTTCGTTAAAGATAAAGGGAGAAAAATTCAGAAAAAACGAAAAAAATCCAAAAAAATCGAAAAAAACCCAAAAAATCACAACAACTGCGGCTAGTTGAAAATCTAGTATGCATAGGTTGAAATAAAATACAAACATACTCTCTAATAGCGAATTCCATAAACTAAAAGTATGAAAAAAACAAAAATCCCCCAAAAATCCAAAAATCCGCTAATTTTTGGTTAATTTTTGTCTTTTTTCGTTATTTTCCGTTAATTAACGGAATAATTAGCGGAATTAACCTCTGTCCGCTATTAACGGATCCGGGTGGCCACCTCTAATGCCCACCTGCCATCCATGTTGAGGAGCCACCGCCACCCACGAGGGACCTGCCATTTCGCCTCGCTGTATCTGCCACTCACCAATGGCTGGTAAGCAACCCCTTGCCATTTCTATGGCCCCCCCCATTGCGCTTGCCAAGCCGCACAAGCCCCTCTAGGTTGCCAGGTTGCGGGGCCTTGCTAGCCTATCAAATCGCAAGGATCCCGCCCCTGTGTCAGGTCTGCCTCCGTGCTACGGCCCGATGGGCTCCCTTCGGCCTCCATGGGCATCGCCGTGTTGTGCCCTTCCATCAGCTCCACTGGCTACTGTGGTGCCTCCAGCCTGGCGCCCATCGCCGCTCCTTGCCTATTGGCCAGATCGAATCCCCGCCATGCCATTGCAGTGGGTTCCACACTCACCAATATCCCATTCAGCTGCACACGTCCGATTTGCCCACCTCTCCACACAGCGCGCGCCATCCTGCGCTTCCGGTTGCCTCCCCGCCACTTCTTTCATCGCACAATCTGTGACTGCGGGTTGCCACTTCTGGAAAAAGAAAGGCCGCGGCCCCAATCCCAAGTGGGGTAGGGTTGGAGACGTGGCCTGGAATCCAAGCCATCGGGTGGCCAGGTTGCCGGGGTGCCAACCCGTTGAGCCTCCATTCCCCATCCCTCCACCTAACAATGGTGGCTTGGAACGAGCCATGCAAATCCAACTTTGTGGCCTCCACTCAGCACCTCAAGTCCACCACTGCCTCCCACAAGACCACCACCCCAAGCACCGCCAAAATAATGGCGATGCTTGGAGATTGGCAAATGGGATGGCGGCATTTCCCATGCCGCCATCGGACACCTGGACCCTCAAGGTCCACTCCCGGCTCTGAACCATATCAGGTTAACCGGGTTCTCTTGTGCACGCTTGCACATGGTTGCTCCCAGGCACGGAAACCAAATAGCAACCGTATGCATTATAAGATAATCATACTAGCTAAATAACAGTCATTGCAATAATGTCCGTCTCCCATCTCCATTGTCTCCATGTGCATTCACCATAACACCATGCTCACCACATTTGCTTTTTACTATAGAAACACCATATATCACATATTATATTAACCCGGCCCTTTACTAGAATAATATTTCCCATAACTCAATCATAATATTGAATAAAGCACTGCGGCCGGGCGTTTGCGCCTCTGGGTTATTCCAAACCCATGGGAAACATGCGACCGCAAATGGTTGGCTACGCCCGCGCCAATGAAGGGCCATACTGTCAAGCCAAGGAACTTGTCATGGGCGATAGTCCTATGAGGCTTGCAATGACCGAAATGCATGTGGGCATAGGGTGGTGTGTTGGGGCCTTAGCAAAGTTGGCCATCTGTCAATTGTCATGTTTGGTAGGCGCTCAAAAGCATAACGGCAGAATAGGTTGTGGGCCTCAACTCGCCCATGACATGTGTGCCCACAGGTGGCAGAAGTGGGCGTTCATTCCCAACAACATCGACAGGCCTTGATCAGCCCACCCGCCTCCTGGGCCAATTAGCCACTCCTGGTTGCCAATCAACATAGCCGTGGTTGGCATGAGTGGGCGCAGCACAGGCTTTGCAACCTTGGGAAGGAGCTCTCCCAAGGCCGTCCTCCATGCCCGCGTCACGCATGTGGAGGAGCGGCTGGGGCCTGATGGGGGCCATGCCTGCAAAACCATGTTCACCATGGCTGCCAAATAGATGGCGGCAAAGCTTGGTGTCAAAGTCCCGCAACAGCAAAGTGTGCGTGCCACTCCAAATCGTTTGGGTGGGCTAGGGGATTGTGCGCGAGAGGGCGCAGTCGGGGCGTAGGGCCTTGTGCAGTCGCCACTTGGCCCGACATGGTGGGTGGCACGTGAGGGGGGAAATGGAGGGAACCTGTCTGGTGGCATGGTTTTCGGCTCGATGTGCGGGCGATGTGCTCGCTGCAGTGCCCAATCCGGCCGGAATGGCCTCCTCCACCAGATGACCGGCGGGCAATCCGGGGCACTCGTTCCTTCGGGGTGCGCAGTGTGGGCCCAGTCTTGCAATCGGCCGGGCGCGGGGCGGCAGTGCGCGCAGTGAGTGCGCGACGCCAGTGCAACTCGCAGGTGCAGCCGCGCGGAGGCGAGTGGACAGCAAGAGTTACAATCCGTCGGGCAGGGGGGTCACCCTTTGGCGTGCCCTGTGTCACGTGATAATGTGACCAACATCACCGTATCGATAATATCTCATCCCCTAATACGGTTACGGAGGGGTTCTTAAGTACTAAAACTTCTAATAGCTATATCTCCACTACCGCTAATCCGAATGGTCTGATTCAAGAACCTATGGGTTTCTAGTAAGCTCAACTAAAAGATGAAATTATTTATTAATATTTATTATATATCCTAGATACCCATAACCAAGGAAACACATTACCCCCTTTGCTTTACACCACATCTGGGGTTTGATTCTTGCATGCGAGAATGCCACTGCCGCTGACAACCCCACCCCGACTGCGGAGGCCTCTGCGTGGAGACGGGGTGGGGTTTGGGGGGGCAGCTATGAGCTCGTGGAGCCAGTGCCCTTGCATTCGCCCCATTGCTAGCATCCTCTTAAAGTGCCTCGCTTGGCCCCCATGGCTGGCGGGATCCAGCGCCCGTGAGGCGCCACTTTTCACCAATAAAACAACGCCTTCTGTGTGCCCAATGTGACCACCCGTGGGGGCCTCGATTGGCCTCTGCAGCTAGCAAGATCGGGCACCCACAAGGCGCTATCCCTTTGTCAAAGAGTTGCCCAATCCAACCACCCGGGGTTCAGTTGTGTGGCAAGGCAACAAGGCAGCGAGGTGCGGCAAGGGCGGGGTATGAGGGTGAGTCGGTCAGCCGTGAAAGGCCGAGTGGAAGTAAATGGGTGGAGGTTGGGTGAGTCAGCCGAGGCAGTCATAGTGCTCTGCCACATGATAATCCCTGCCGGAACGGGTTGGGAACAGGAAGGAAATGGAATGGGAATTAAAAAAAACAGATACCATCCCCATTCCCATTGTACCAAAAGTTCTGGGAGCCCATCTATGGGCAAGGCGGCTTGCTTGGAATTGGGGTCGCCATGGCCATGTAGGGAGGACCAGATGGAGAAGTTCTACGGGTTTGTGCTTGTGGGTACGATGGCGATCCTAAGAAGCAACTTGGCGCATAAAAGCAGCCATGACCCGTCGCACAACCGCTCAGGGCGCTGTAGGGTAGGGCGGCAAGGGGGGTGGAAGCCGAGGGCAAGGGGGGTGCTAGAGGACCGCTGGCCCATCTGCCCATCTTGAGGATCGAGGCGATCATTGCCTACCAAAGTCTCGCATGCTCCTCCCAGAGGCTGCCGGCCATTTGGCGCACAAGGATCAACTCGATCCTTCAGGTGGGTAGATAGGCCAAATGCAGATTTTGCAAATCGCCAGATTTGACCCCATGCTCAGCCACTTCGCACAATCGGTGCACAAGTATTTGCACTAATTAGTGCATCAATTCGTGCACTCACTAGTGTATTTGTCTTGATCTTAAAAACAGTGAATCCTAGTGATTGTGCTTCATCATGAGTGAACATGTTGAACTCATTTCCAACTCGTTCCCATTTAGCTCCCTTTCAAGGCCTCAAGACCATTTCCACTTTGGCACCGGCATAATATACACTTGTGGTGCCTCGCAGGCCTCACAGGGGCCTGTGGGTAGTCCGGCTGACTACACAATGCTGTGCTGTGAGGTTAATCAAAGTACCCCATATGTGCAGCGTGCGTTCATGTCCAGCCTTATGGCATACAATAGCAGCATGGAATGGATGTACGATGCAGGAAATGTTGTCGATGTGAGACAAAACATGCAACTCTGATTTTCATGATTTGAGCAATTTACCATAAAGTGACACATCGTGCTTAGCTAAGTGGCAACAATAGCATGTGGTGGAGTGACATAACATCTCGTCATATGCATGACACAATGCACACATCACAACATGATTCTGGTTGTATCAGAAATCCTAGGGGACATATGTGCTCTTTAGTTTTCGCATGCAATACTACTAATAATGCAGCTCCCAAGGTATATTAGCGGTGCTCAAATGTGCAACACTTGTGATGAATTTGTCGGTAACCATGCTTGGCAACTACTTCTTTAATTCTGCAAATTGCAAATGTCCATCACCGGTCACTTGGGTGGGCTACCCCATAGGAGCACCATGCATGCAATGTGCAAGGCTTCGACCTTGTATTAACCACTCCCTCGCCCTCACAATTGTCATTATAGGCAAAGTGGGCAACCTTGATGTTGTAAATTGACGCATTCTAAAGATTGCCTTGAAGACTGAACATTTCACGGAGGTTTAAGAACAGGTCATGAGTGTTTTCATGCTGATTAGCAGCGTTTTCAGTCTTCTTTCCACCACATATCGATCTTTTTGCAATTGCTTAATCTCTTAGCACTGCAGGTCCAGACCCCACCCCACCCCACCCCTTCAGCGTCAAATTGATGCTAAGCATAACAAAATTGACATAGTGTCTTCCCTAAGGTAAAGCCGGACCTTAAAATTCGTAGAGAAGCATTTGGGATGCCATGCGGGATACTTCAATTATCACAGTGTACGATCAGGCAAATGAGAATGTGGGATTGCTCAAAGCACTGAAGTGAACAATTTACAGCCCAATGTACGGGTACTTTATGGCCACTGCTACCCCGCAGTCCACCGCTGCCGCCACATGCTGCCCCCCAAGCGGCCGCCACCACGTGATGGCCCCTGAAGATTGCGTCGATCGGGCCGCTTAGCCGACTGCCCACAAAGCCCGCTCATCAGTGTCACTTTCTGCACAGTGTCAGTCGCTGCCTGGCCACTGAACCCACGTGGCTGCAGCACGGCGCCGCCCCGACGCTGATGTGTCCTGCCCTGGACCAAACGCCAGCAGCAAACCCCATGTGGTTCCGGCTCGTTCCAGAGCCCGGACACGCCAAGCAATCCGCCGGCGACACGTCCCGTCACGCGGCAGCTGCCTGATCACACTTGCGGCCCCATGCCTCCCCCTGGGGCGAAACCTACCACACATGACATGGCGCATGTACGCGCCCACATAAATAGTGTGGGGCCGCCCGCGGCGCGAGGTGCTGCCACCCTGGGGCCCGTCGCCCTGCGGACGTCCAGCTGCGGACGACTCCGCCTTTGCGCCCTCGCGGCGAGCGTGGCCGGCACCGCGCTCTCCCAAGGGCCGGGGCCGCTCAACGTGCATCTGCAGCCGAACCCGAGCGGGGGAGGAGCCGCCACACTTTTCTGAGGGCGACGGCGCGACGCGGCGGGTTCAGAGTGAGACGCCTGCCCTCTCGGCTGGCGAAGAGCCGAGATCTCTGCCTTTGCGGCCTCTCCCATTGCGGTTGCGATTGGGTCAGGCCCGCGCTTCGGCAAGGTCGCTGGGGTCTTCCGCGCGAGGTGTAGTCAACCCAGGCGGGATCGAGAACCTGACGTGGCGTCGCGGGCGGCATGGCTCTCCGGCGCGCTGCTCCCCGGCGGGAACAGGCCACGCCGCACGCTTTGGCGGCTCCGCTGCGGTTTCTACTCGATCGGCGGCGCTGTATTGGGGCTGTGCTGTCCCTTAGCGTCGGGCCTGGAAACTATCTCATGCTTCACAGTCGTTGGGCGGCCTTGGGGCGTATGAGGCCCCGTGCGTCGCCGCCCGGCCGGAGCTTGGCGCTAACTGTGAATGGGATGGCCTGTCGCTACAGAGCAAACTTTTTAATGGCGGCAGGTGGGAATGCAAAGAGGTCGCGAGATGGGGTTGGGGAGGGTTGCCTCAGTGCAGAGCCTCACGCGCAGTTCCAGTTCCATCTCTGACTTCGTTTGCTCGCTTCTGGCCGCCAGGATGCTCTGGGACGTCGACAGGGTCATCGAACGTGGGCGGCGATATGTGGTGAGCGGCGGTCTGGCAGTCGCCCGCAAGGTCAGGAGTGGCGTGAAGGCGGGAGCCGCGGTTGGCAACTGCGTCAACAGGTGCATTGAGTATGGGAGGCGCACCGTGGCGGACGGCGGACTAGCGCTTGACCGCCACATCAAGAAGGGCATGTTGTCGGGTGCCGTCACCGCCAGCGAGTGGCTTGGCATTCCCATGCACAATTCAGGATCACAGGCAGCAGGTATGGGCAGTTCCATGGTGCAGGCAGCCAGCCGCACTCCCACTGAGCACTTCAGCGTTGACGTGGTGTTGCTTGCGTTCGTCTTCTTTCATGACATTTTGTCTCAGGATAGCCGGCAACATTCCTTGCCCAGGGTCTGGGCAAGCTATGGCCAAATGGAATTCGTGCTGAAATGTTGTCACATTTCATTCTTCTGGTTTCAACAGCATTGGGTATTCCTCAGAAGCGCTGCAAGGCAAGAGAAAATTCCTGTTTCCTTTTGTCAGTATTTTGTTGGTCCCATATTCAGGCACGGCTGTATGCAGGCATGGATGGTGAAACAGATGCAGTCCTGATGTGCAAATGCAGATCACAGGCCACCTCCACACTAGAAACTGTGTTGTTCCCGGAAACAACACTCACAACAATGCTGCTGCTTGAGTTGCTCAATCATTAGACTATTACGTATTCTGTCTGATAGGTGTTCCTTATGTTGGTGAGGTTTGGAACAAGAGTGGTGTCTGCACAATGTGCCTGAAAGCTGTCTCAGCGGCACCTACAAGTTTTCTATTCGGGACAAAGCACAACTAAAGGGGTTGAGGTGGGAAGGAGCAAATATACTACCAGAGTTTCCATATCAAGAGCTTTTAGAGCCCCATATATCTCAGTAGATTTGTATTAGCCCAAAGCGTGCGATCGCATCGTACAGGCCATATGCATTAGCTCAAGAGCAATGAGTGTGGCAAATATTTTGTCGCCTTAAGAACATAAGGCACATACTGTCAACAGCAACGGCGTTGATTTGCCAGGATGTATCGAGCATGGAGAAGATTTTTTCTTGACAATCAGCAGCACTGTCTAGTATGCAGCGACGCGATGTCAGTGATTGATCTTGATTAGATATCGGTATGTGCCCCCCAGCGAAAAGCATGCAATGTATTCCCTCATATGAAGGGAAACAATATGCCGCTGCTGACGCAATATCGCAATCGAGCTCGTCGGGCTCTTGGCCGTCTTCCAGGTCCAGCTTTTGCCCAACCATTGGCTTCTCTGGGTTCGTTTTCTCCAGGATCCCAATCTTGTGCTCACAGCAGCACGTGTCATTGTCATCAAATTACATGCATATCATTGCATCCTCTCGCACACATCCAGGCAGTGATGCAGTTTGTTTTGTCAAGCATATATCGGGGAGTCGTCTCCAGTTTTGTTGCTCTCAGGAGCTTGGGCAGCATGTGCCTGTGCAATTTTCTTTCGGGCCTCGGCTTGTGTCCGTCGTTGGTGGACATTGGCACGTATGCCGGATTGTCGTGGTCATGTGCTGTGTTTTGGCAGATGCGCCTTTGATGCAACAGGTGCAACAGTACTAGGGAGAAGCACTTCATTTCAGATCGAGAACCCACGTTGATTGCACAATCAACGATGATTACCCTGCTGCACATGCAGACTTCTTGTGGAACCGTCGCTGACAAAACATGCTGTCGCTCAATTTCATCTGCATTCAACACAATGTATTGTTGCCGTTGTTGTTGCTGTTGCTGTTATTTTCAGAAGGCAAATGATATTGAGAAGTATGTACATACTTTATACTTCTTCTATCCCATATTAAATGTCACGTATAATTTTGGCGCATTGTTTCTCCATTACAAAACCAAGCTTATGGTTTGAAAGTATGCAATGGAAAAGTCAAGCCAATATGTGCTGAATTGCGGATGTGGCATTAATTTGTAGCAAGGATTCCTAACTGGTAAAACGAGAGTTTTCCGCTGAAGAAGTGACCAAAATTTACCTTTCGTTCAGCGCACAAAGGTGCCGGATCTCCCTTTTCATCTCGAAAATTTGTAAATAAGAACTTGGAGAATCAATTTTTCCCGTTATGCCCTCTTTTTGTAATTTTAAATGCAGTTTTGTAACTATATTTGTCTTTCAAATAGACGACATATGGTGTGGGATAGTGGAAGTATATTATGCATTCTACACATTGTAGAATATTGGTAATAATAATAACAATAGTTATGGTAATATGAAAAGATGTTGTAGTATTAAATAGCTATCATCATTGCTGTTATTATTATTACTATTTTTCCTATTGTTACTTTAGTAATAATAGCAGGAGTACGTAGAACAGCATCAATTATATTGAACAATAGATTCTATTTTATTGTTACTGTCTCATACACCATTGCTATTTTCACTGTTTCTGTGAAGAGTTAGAAGCAAAGTTTCTTAGCCGTTGATGCAGCAAGAAAGTATCTTGTTGCTGAGTTTGGACCTCCCAAACAAAGCAAGTTTATCCAGGTCAATTTGTAAACAAAACTCAGTGGGCAGCACGTGCCACTATTTGGGCATGACGAAAACAAACTTTATTAGTCTAAATATGACGTGCGCCTGGAACTAGCTTCTCCAAATCCTAAGTTCAACAACGCTCTTGGTTCTCGATTATGCCAACATCGACAAATAGTATCACCTGCGGTAAATAATAATAAGACTTACGTCAAATTTTATCTCAATAAACCAGCAAATAATCATAGGGTTCATGGCAAATTTTATCTCGATTATCCCTAAACGTTGTCGAAATCGACTTCTTGACAGTACCAATTTCGCTGCAGTCCACCTTGATGTCTTGTTATTAATAAAGTCAAACCCCTTTGCCACAGGAACCGAAAAAAAAGGAAAGGACTCCCTCAGTGCCTCCACAGTCGATGTTAGTGATTGGGAGATGGCCAAAAATGGCGTCGATGCTTCCAAGGACACTTTGCAGCGCCAACTGCGGTACTGCATCATGAGGGTCCCTGACAGTGCGGAGGCATGGCTGATGACGAAATCCTGCAATGTGCCCCAAAGCACACTTGCGCCCACAGACAAGTGTGCTCGTGCTGATGGACCAGCGCACCTCGCTGGTGGAATGAGCGGGGAACCGGGAAGGCCAGTCTGCACATTAAATGAGGATTGCCCAAACAACGCAGGCCCAGATACTCAGCCTTTCTTGGAGCTGCTTGGGGACTGTTCGATTGCAGCAACTGACAATCCAACATGGAAGAAAAGTGCCCATCCTGTCAGGAGTAGCAGCCATGCTCTGCCGCGGGGCCTAGAGCATTCTGAAGTAACCTGCTGTCGGTTTTCGCTGGACGGCAGCCGACTGATCCAGGGCACAGCCGATGGCCACGTCATGGCCTGGAATGTGCAGAGTGGGAGTTGCCTTTTCTGGGATGTGCATCTGAGCGATTGCCCAATGGCAGGTGGCCCAACGCCGCCTGTGATCGACTGCTTCATTTTCAATGACCACAAGCAGACCGCTCTGTCCGTGGATGGATGCGGGAAGTGCATCATGTGGACCAAAACCAAGAACAGGGTAGGAAGGCAAACAGGAAAACGGTCATGGGAACCCAAACTCCTCAGAATCAGGGAGAGTTTGGGTCCTGTTGAAGTTGCCACATTCTCCAACGATGGGACTCGACTGCTGGTTGTGTCGAGGACGGAGGAGGCACAGGATGGAAGCTTGAAAATCTTGATATTCGTCGTATGTGACACTTTAGTGACGTGCGGTGGCTTCCATGGCCTCCATCGAATCCAGTTGCGGTCCAGGATATCCTGTGATAGGAATTACAACGTTTCCCATGCTTGCTTTTCTCCTTCCGGAAATGGGCTGACAGTGGGCATTTCCTGCGATATGCCATTTCCAAAACATGGGAAGGGAGACTGTGGTGATGGCAGGAGCGAAAATGCAGGAAGTGCAAGTGCAGGGATTGTGAACAAAGGGAGTGCAAAGGGAGTGGGTGTGGAACACTGCGACCACTGCATGGTGGTTGTCTGGCCTGACTACAAGCTCGAACCAGAAGTGATGTATGAACTGCCCGGCGTTGCTCTGTCTTGTTGGTCTGCAGACTCTTCTCTATTGGCAACGTGGAACACATCGGCGTCAGTCAGTAGGGGAGCTTTTCGACATGTGCATGTCTGGGATGTCATGGAGTTGGCAAGGGCCACAGAATGCATGCCAGGAGCTGATGGAGGCAAGGGATGCAATACCAACGAGAATAGCCCAGGCCTGCATCAGCAAAAGTGGTATCCACCGGCAGAGCTGTCCTGCAGACCAGACTGGTGCAAATTCCTCTCAGCAGATATCCTGGTCACCTGCACTGTGCACAACGGCGTATTGAACCTCACAGTGTGGGATGCTCTGATCGGTGAGAAAATGCACTCTGTGGGCAGCGACATCAAATTCAAAGGCCCCATACTTGGATGCAAGGGAAGGGAGAGACGAAGTTGGCTGGAAATGCCATTTCAGGGGCTTCGCCCAATTGCAATGTCTCAGGATCGACGGTGGCTGGCATGCTATTGCCAAAAAACAAATGTTGGCTATGTGTGGGATGCTGAGGTGAACTCTGAGCTTGTGAAGTTTAGGATTGCAAATCAGCAGGACATGCCTCTGGATGGTAGATTTTACCTTGTTTTTGCCAAGACAGCCAACTTACTGGCGTTGGTAGGGAGAAGGCAGACTTGTATATTGGCTCTTGACCACAAAATTGACCTTGTGCCTGACGAAGGAGATGACGGGATACTGCAGCACAAGGATCAGCCACAGGTCCTCTGCTGCCCAGATGGCAAGGGCCTATCAGCATTGGCTTGTTGCATCCATGACCTCAAGATCACAGCAGAAACCCTGGAAACAATGTTGGACCAGTCAAGAAAAGAGAAGAACACTAAGGTCCAGTTCTGCTTTCCACCTTTTGGGGGTAAATATAGGAATGTCCGGAACGCTCTGTCCCTGGCAGTGAAGGAACGGCGTCCTGAAGTGGTATGGGTACTCCTGAAGGCTGTATTGGAGGGTCAGACGAACATTTATGCCACATCCCAGATTTACCAAGATTCCCTTGTCAAGCTGGCAAAAATTTATCCCAACGCCTTTGAGCGGCTGCTGAAGGATCGGCGCTTCATGTATAAGTGCTGCCATAGAGCGATCAGGCGCCCAGAGAGTTGGCTGCTGGGACGCACCTCATGGACAGGCATGTTTCACGTCGTTTCAGATGATCACTTGATCAAGCGAAAAGAGCGGGGCAAAGGTACAGCTTCAGAGCATGCCCAAGATGAGGACAGCATCATGGAGGAGATTTGGGATCCGAAGTTGAAAAAGTTTCGCGATACCAGCCTCCAGGCCATGATCAAGCGAAGTTTGGCAAGGGGCAATTCGATGGCATGGAAGCCCAAGGTGATTCCCATCAAGGATATTGCTCAGATTGGCAAGAGGGGCATTTTGAGAGGCCTGCTGGTGTCGAATGTTCCACCCAGGCTGTTTGCTCTGATCCCCATCCAGTGCGTGATCGCATACAAGTGGGAAACGTATGCAGGCGAGCTGTTCCTGGAGGAGGTCTACCACTACAGTGCCCTGCTCATCTTATTTACGGCATACGCTGTCCTTCTTGGCAACCTGGGCAATTTTGGAAGCCAAACAATGGACTTGACGAACTCAAGTGACATCAGCAGCAATTACAAGACTGCAACCCTCGTTTTCCTGTTCCTATCCATGGCACTGGCCTTCATGAACCTGATCCGGGAGGTTCAACAGCTGGTGACATTCACCATTGACAACAGCATCAGGGGCATGTTGTATTGGATGACCTCGCACTGGAACTGGATAGAGTTGACGAGCTATTTGCTGCTGGTGAGCATTATACCAGCCATGCACCTGCTGTCCGACAATGTTGTCCACAGCGACCTGCTCTCAGTGCTCGTAGCTGTTGAAGTCATCCTCCTGTGGTGGAAGGTGCTGTTCTTCCTCCAGGTCTTTGAGCCCACAGCGCCTATGGTCATTATGGTCCGTACGATCGTGCGAGACATCCGGTTCTTCCTGGTGTTGGCATTTTCCGTCATGTTCGGCTTCTCACTCGCCTTCTTCATCATCTTTCGTCACAACCATCAAGAGCAAATTGACAAATCGGACATGGCACTTGGCAGTGTTGGGCTGGACGAGAGAGATGAAATGTCCGATGGAGATGAATTGGCTGAAAAAGCAGACGACATGTTCGGATCCCTGGGGAAATCCCTGCTCACCCTGTATGCAACGATGCTTGGAGACTTTGATCTGGAGGTTATGGAAGTGCCGCGGTACTCGGGTGTTGCTCTCACACTGTACATTCTGTACATGATTACCCTCTTGGTCATCCTCCTCAACTTGCTCATCGCCATAATGGGTAAGGCACCGACCAAGCAATGCAAATTCAACAAGTTTCTTGTTTCGCTGTGTATTACTGTGAAATTGATGCAAACTGTAAATTGGCAATTCAGTTTTCTTATTTTTTGCATTCAAGCAGGTCGAACTTTTCAACAGTGTTTGGGAACTTCTCTGCCTCAACTTTTCATTGGCATGGGGAACGTACCTCTGAAGCGCATTTGTTTCAATCTTCTTGTTCACTGTGGCTGCCATAGATCACCAAGTGCCTACCCTGCCCTCACAGCTCGATCAAGGGTGATAGTGGGTGTGTCAGTGAACTCCTTGTTCCTACCTATTTTGTTGCACACAATAATTCCTAGCCATTTTGATTCTTCATGCATTTAGCGTGGGAAACCATTTCCCATTAGGCACAATGCACAAATCTGGATCGCCCCAATCAAAGCTGTACAATATCTGAGACAGTGTGGGGCCAGGCCATCAGAGGGTTTGCTGGAGCGCTCTGAATGTGCTCCTAATTGTCCTGAAACAAGAAAACCCTCAAGTCGAAATTGTATTGTTGGTATTCCTCAGTTGTCAGTGATATTGCTTCTTTATTCATATTATATACTCTAAGAGATTTTACACCATATTGCACACATGCAAAAGTGGCCATTTTGCTGCACTGGCACAGTCAAAGAGCAAGCCAGTGAACAAAGTTCATCAAATGTACCGGCTCGCTGCAAGTTGGCTGAACTGTTGAGTTCTTTTCCACTGTCATTGTGTGGTAGAATTCTTTGAGTTGCTGAGAATTGGGCTGGGTGTGGCTGTTGAGCATATTCAGTCACACAGTCCAATGTGACAAGCATGATGCTGTTTGGGCACTAATGACTCTGGCAGGCATGCCAAGTATTGCAGGTGACTGGGCACTCATGGTCATTGTGACTGGGGGCAAATAGGCCTCCCAACTGGCTGCCCAGGTGTCGTGTGGACGTCAAGGACAACAACAATCAACAAATATTGTTTCACTTTGGAAACATGGTCACTAAATGCACAAACACAGGGTGCAGTGGGAGGGGGAACAGAGGGGCAGTGGCAGCAGCTGCCAGGGAGGACATGTAATCATCCACTACAGCCTGCCCCAAAAGAGAAATTGTCCCTGTTGTAAAGTGTAAGCAATTGTAACACATACCATACCTGACACTAATTGACAAATTACGTCACCATTTTCAGACCTTTTGGATGTGATTTTGCGCATGAACTTTGGCCTAACATGAAAAGACTTCCATGGAGGTTAAACATCCTGCATTATCCTCATGTGGAATCCCACAGTGTCACATCGAGCCATCTTGACGGCCAGGGTCATGACAGTAGCTGTCACTCCAATAGGATAGTGGGGCATCACACTTGTGGATTTTATCAATATTTACTCATGCAGACACAGGTTACAGTGCACATATGGTATGTTTCTGTCCACAATGCCCCTGCAATGCATGCCTGCCCTTATGTTCTTTTCAGTAATCAATAACTCTTGGGCAGACAATGAAAAAATTTCAACGTTTGCCAAGTTGCGAACCTATTCTGAACTGCATTTGAGAATAAACAGGAGATCACTGTGACCACAATTCAAAATGTGGCACCTGCTAAAGAGGGTCCACAAGGTATGAAACTGGATCAAATATGGGCTCAAGCAGATGCATTCCCATATTTTATGTGTTTGCAGTACTTTAACGTAGACTGTGTGCAACGTGGATTGTGTCTAATATATTGACATTGAAGTCAACACAACACGAAGAGATGTTGCTATCCATCTTTCATATACATGTGGTATCCGGACGTGCTGCCAAAGCTTCCGTTCTGACAGTTCATATCCACTGTATGTTATACGCACATGGTTTGCATTTAAATTAGAGGTGACGCCCAGGACTGATAGGCATCCCAAGGATTATTCTTGCTTGCACATGAGTACTGCCAGGAACCATTGACCATCCACAACTGCATGCTCTTCAGGTAATTCATTTACTGAGATCAAGGAGACAGAGAAGGAACAGTTCCTTCTTGCACGTGCCACAGCCATTGATGATATCGAGAGCATGTTGTCAACGGAGAGGCAGAGGGAAATATCGTGAGTTGATTGGATATCGATGCTCATATCCAGGCGAATGTGGACAAAGTTTAAACTTATAATTTCAATGTAGAATGGAAAATTTTTGAGGTCACTGTAAAATTTGTGGACAACGGGTGGTTTGCTTACACTCATTTGAATTGCTGCAAACTTAGGTTTGGGCTGAGCAGACACATTTCATAAGGCCACATAGCACACAATGTCCTGTTCGCAGCCCCTGACACAGTCGATGACAAAAAGTTCTTCTTTGCTTCTTTCAAGTCAAAATCAACATCCTGGCACCTTAACTAATGCGCCTTCTGCTGTGTGAGCGAACAGGAAGAAGATAAAGCGGTACCTCCATGTCCTAACTCCCAGGTGCGGCACGATGATGGAGAAGCCAAGATCGGAAGCTCAACGGTTTGCCAGGTGGGTCCCTCTCTATCCAATACACTTGGCTTCGCATGCCTTAACAAAGACAAACCACAGCACTTGCACCTACAAGGCGATGATGCGTATCAGTCCATTCGCAGCGTTTGCTTGTGCTACTTTGTTCGATTCAGCCCTTTTGTGACAGGATAAGATGTTTGCACTGTCAACTGTGGTCACATTCCAACAGATGGTATGGGTGCCCACGAGAAATATTGTCACAATCAGGAAGAGAAAACCAAACCAGCCAGAATACAAGACAACTTGGGAAATGAACACATGTATCCTTTCACGAAACACAGTTCATGACCAACCCAAATAGCCGAACGGTGTCGTGGTTGTAAGGGAATGCATTATTTTAGTTCTAGCAAGGCTTTGTGTTTGACGGGTAGGTTCAGAGCCCCTCCCCCAGAACCCTCCACGCCAATACTGAGTGCAATGCCCTGTCAGTACTTAAGGGCAGGTACACTACTCCGCGACCGACACCCGTCAAAGCCCAGTCGCCCGAACGAGATTCGCGCAATTGTACATTGCAGCCCGCGCCCCCACCTTCCGCATTCTCTCCACAGTGCGCACTCCATGCCATTCCGTGCGCTCTTCAACACAGGGCTCTATTGATTACCTGCGAAAGGCTCGCACCAGCCGCCGCCGTCTGTTCCCCTCAACGCGTTGTCCTCGAAGCCACCGGCATGATGCAAATCCTGATCGCCGCCCTGGCCCTTGAACTGCAACCCGCCAAGGCACCAAGCAGCCAATGGCACCAAGCAGCCAATGGCACGAGCCCACCAGCACCACCGTGTCTTGTATGGGCGCAGTCTCGGGCATCATGAAGCATGGAGCGTGCAGCGTGTGCGCGGGTCCTTTGCACATGGCCGCAAAGGCCAGCTCCATTCTGTTGTTGCATCACCGCAGGTGTTCAAACCCTTCCGCACAGTAGCGTCACTCTCGGCCTTCTCTTGCGGAGAAAACAATGAAACAAATACCGCTTTTTGAACGAAATCTTGCGCAGCAACGCAAAAATAAGAAATAACGCTCTGAAAAAACTGCGGGGCAAAGGCATAACGGTAAAATTTATCACTGTGGAAGTGTTTTAAAAGCTACGGCACATAATTTTGGCACAGTAACGTGAATTCTCAGGGACGCGTTGGGCCGATGACGTTGAGCTTGTCAACATGATGCTGGGCTTGGACCCCACTCTCTTGGGAGATTCACAATCATCTCTTCACAAGCCGTAACAGAATCTCCCACAGATTACCTCAGGAGGTGTGCTGCCCTTTGTTTCGCATGCTTTTTTGTTGCAAAAAGATCCCATCCTCACTGTCCCTTTCTTTGCGTCAGTCCCCGTGCTAATTCCTGCACGGCACAGCAACGTGCCTAATATTGTGACACAACGTTTGAGCTCAGAAGAGGGAGCGTTGAGGCATTTTTTGGAAGGGGAATGGATCCAGAAGGAAGGCAAACAAAGAGGTTTGCACTTGTAGAGTGTTGCAGAATGGAATGTTTGGAGCGATGGCAGGGGATGGAAGATGTGCATAGAGACGTTTTGGGCTTTCCTGCAGCTTGAATGCTTGAGGCAAGGCATTGAGCACTCCATAGATTGCTTGCTGCTAATCAGCAGCGGCTTGTGCAAGGTTATACCTTGCGTCGATTCTGCTGCAATTACGAAATTTCTTATCGTCCCCTTAACCCACCTCTCCCTCTTTCTTTCCCTGAAAGCCAGTTCATTTTGATGCTAAACATAACATAGTGGACAAAATGCGCTTCCCTGGGGTGTACTGAGCTCTGAACTCAATAAAATCAGAGTGCTATTTTCTTCAACAGTAAATGGATATTTCACAGGGACAGTCGAGAAGACTGTCCGTCATCAGCATTCGGAGGTATGGTGGAAGACTCACCACTCAGAAACGGCAGCATTTTGGAAGTTGCACACCCAGAATTCTCGCGAGCGCACACCCTGCCATATGTAATTTTAGGTGCATTAGATTGGCCCCATTTAGAGGATTGTAGTTCTAATATGTTGACACATTGGAAGGGCGGAATATATTGCGCCTTTGGCGCTTCTATGTGGTCTGGTGAATGGTACTGAATGCGCAACACCAATGGTTTTATCCCTTCATTCGTCTCACTTTCTGTAGCGCGTTCATATATTTTTAGACATAGCTTATGTTGTCAACATAAACTGCTCAAAATCGTCCCCCATAATGCAAAGAGCATTGCAACGGTAAATGGCGCTAATCGTATGGAACACACTTGCTGGCAAAACTGGCACTGCTAGTGATGGCGAAGTGTCAAAATTGTTGGTACAAAGCATGAAGGCTTTATCTTCGTTTTTAATGCCGTATGAGCCTACGCAAAGTCGCCGCCGACATTTCGTTGGGTTTTCGTGTCGTTGCAATCTTTTCAGTTCAATCATTGTTTTCCGTGTTCTGCCGTATTATGCGGCAACGCGATGCTCTGCATAGATATCTTCAAGGACATTTTTGTTGTTGATTACATCAGGAAGACCCTGAAGGCCATCCGCGCCGTGAAGCAATCCCTGGAAAAGCTTCAAGCTCCCGATCCGCAGGCCATTGTCCAGCCAGGTGAAGCTTCGACTATTGGATGCACTGGGTCCAATTCTTCGAAAACGAAGAATAGAGAATTCCGCCAGGACATGCCTGTAAGCCACTCAGATTCGGACGATCTCGACTCGATTCTCGACGGAGGAGAGATGGAAAGTTATGAAAGTTCTAATTATAGTGATTGTGGCTAAGGCCGCTAGTTTCGTTTTTCTGCTTCCCTTTATTGTACCACAGCAATAGGAATCGAATCGGATATTGTATATGACTTGTATTTCAGCCTGTTTTATTTTATGGCGATGATACTTAGAAATGTTGCAAAATTGTGCTGCACAGTTTGCAGGCCAGTGTTTGGCTGATAACTTCCAGGGAGCCTAGACCTGGCTAGAAATTTTGACGTTAGGCAAGCTGTGTCCGTTGCATGCACATGTAGCGTGTGAATAACGTTGGTGTTTGGGTCGCCAACAATGGAAATCATCAGAGAATTTTGTATAGTAATGATATTACTCGATGGGCGACCCGTGACGTCCAGAAGTGGGGAAAAGGGGTGTCGACAGCCTCAGCACCTTCATCACACCAACACCATTCGGTGGGCTGGTGCACAATGAGGTGGAAAGGCCCCAAAATTATCAATCTGGGGTGCATGCATTCAGAAAATTAATGTTGTGAAGGTTGACCCAAATTTGAATTTGAAAGCATCAATCGACTGCAAGTCAATTCTGCATGATTGTGTCATCCTCATCCATTGAGAGATGTTTTCTAGTAGTGCTTGCTTGGGGAAATGTATCAATAGACGTTGCTTTGACCACAATTTGGCCAACCTGTGTGGGGCTGCCCCTTTGGCGGTCTGCCGCAGAGCACGATGGGGCGGAAACAGGGGGGGCGCCTGGAGGTGCCACGTGGTTGTGTGATGGGAATATGACCCGCGGGGCACTCAGTGGCTGTTGACCGAGTGACGTGGGGTGCGCTGCGTTAAATTGCTGCGAAACGTTGATGTGACACTGATTGTATTTAACTTTAGATTTAAACCAACTGATCACAGACTCTGCTTTGCTCGGGCAAAGTAGAAGCTGTTGGTTACCTCGTTGCCTTGTTCTGTAAAAATAATGATGACGATGATGTTGATGATGACAGGGAGATTCTGGGGAATCATAATACATTTCCCAGAAAGGGGTATTGTGGGAGATATCGAAAGCCTTGTGGGGGTATATGTATGGCGGGTGCGAAGAGCGCCTTAGGGGGACGATGCATTGTTGACTTCAGCATGGCAGCTGCAACAAGAACTGTGTGTGGGTATTTCGTGCCTCACATGGCGGTCTAGGCGTGCGGCCTGGCTGCCTGAATCGCTGGGATGTGGGGGCAACGTGCGCCATGGCCCGAGGGTAATAGCCTGAGAGCAATAGCGCTCGAACTCTTTGAAGGTCGCGCACACTCTTGGCTGTTTGTGAGCCGTTTTCTTCTTGCCGTCGAAGACCAGAACCTTCTTGACGGTTTCGCTGCCGGCCAATAGTGGCCAGAATTCGTTGCTACACAACCATTTCTAAGGGAAGACACTATATTGATTTTGGTACGCTTAACGCCAAGTGAAAGTTAAGAGGGGGAGTGGGGTGGCGGGGCAGGGTGTCCGGCCAATTCGTCTAAAGACAGCTTGTCTAATGGACAAGTGGTCTAAGGACATTTGGTCTAAGGACAACTTGTCTAACAGGTGATACTCCCTAAATGCGGCCATGGGTTGGTTGTGTACCAATGACACAAAATTCTCTGCTACGAATACCACTCATGTTTTTCATTAGATTTCAATGAACCAATCATCGACTCTGCTTTGCTCAGGCAAAATAGGAAGCTGACGGCTACCTCATTGCCTTGTTTTGTAAAAAGCCATTATGATAATAATGATTACCACTCGTTTTCAAAGCCGTTGCATGTGTTCATCATCATCATGATTTCTTACAGAAGAAGGCAATGAGGTAGCCGTCAGCTTCCTATTTTGCCTGAGCAAAGCAGAGTTGATGATTGGTTCATTGAAATCTAATGAGAAATACAATCCAAATCTATGATTCTATGAGCTCATCATGAACTCTCGATGCATAGAAACAATAATCGATGGTAATACATCAAACGAAGTGTGTTCGCAAGTTGGCGAGCTGGAACTGTAGCAAAAAATACTTTCGCATTGTGGTATAAAAAACTGCAAGAGCGGCTTCGACGGATGTTGTCGTAGGCTTTGCAGTGGAAGAGAAAATGGATCTCGTCTTTAGGTGCCAAGTGGCATAAAGGACACAATCGCCTTGAAAATTCTGGAATGGATTGTCTCGCTTGGTGTCATTGTTTCTCGACTTCTAGAAAATGCACTCCACAGCAAAATCGCAGGAAGAATGTCTACAAGGAGATAGGTTGTAATGTTGACAGGAATCGTTCATATTGGTAGACTGGCTTGATGTGCCTGTACCATAGCTGAGTTCTTGAAGAATGGCTGGCGCAGACATTGGCAATGTGGACGTGTTTGTAGATCCGTTGAAAAGACTATATGTCAATTGGAATAGCCTCCGTGAAACTGAGATCCAGCCAGAATCGATGGGAGAAGGCAATGATGCGTCCATACCATGATCGAGGAATGGTAGAGAGTTGTTGAAACCCGGACTTGAAAATGGCGCTATGAACTCGAGAGTTGGGTAGTTCCACCATTCGATTATAGTATTGCATCGATTGTCTCCATAAGTAAAATTCTAAAGGAAGTGCTACCATTTCGGTATATACAATCCCCAGTGGCGTATGGCCAGAAGGCAAAGAATTTGGCGAAAAAATTGAGTTTGGACGTTCTCCAACTAATGCTATTGAGTCTTTATGAGAAAGGGGCCCCAAATAGGAAAGGCATAGCCAAAAAACTTTGGGACCATTTCTCGATCCGTGCGTATCATTCTTGCGTAGGGGCCATGCTAATCTTCTCTGTATCATTCTAATTTTAACAGATGTTCCTAAGGGAACGTTGCATATGTTCAGCTGCCCTATGGTGAAGTCAATGGCAATGTTGACTTTGTCTTTGCGTTAGTCATGTTGTCTTTAGACGAGTTGAGTCAACTCGTTTAAGTAACGCCCATCAACTACAATTAACCTTCAATTACATTTCATTCCATTTGTGGCCGGCAGCATTCTGAACTAGTTCCTGGGCACATTCTTGATATCCACACAGGGGGCGGGACAGCACAGGAAGGTGAGCGCTAGTCCAAGCATATGGCTGGCAGGTGTGGCGCAGTTTGGCATAGCGTGGGGCGTCGATTGGCAGATATGGATTGACAATAGAGGCAACCGAATGGCAGGCCGATTGGCAGCAAGGGAGGAAGCAGATCCTCCAAGGCAAGAAGGCAGATCGATGGGAGATGCAGGCCAACGCGACCCTTGTCCACAATGGGAATTGATTTGTAGACAAAGGGCGTTGAAGCTCTGCATGGCCCTTGGGCAACTGCTTTGAGCTGGAATACAAATATGAGTGAGTTGGTTTTTTGGTTTAGGGGAATGCGCTAAATGAGTGAGGGCCCTTGGGCCAGGGCTTGGGTTGGAATGAGGACATGAGTGAGTTGTCTTTGGGTTTAGGGGAATGCGTTGAATGGGTGAGGGCCCTCGGTTCACCGGTTTAAATTGCAATATAGATACGAATAAGTTGTTTTTTGGGTTTAGGGGAATGTTGATACGAAAAGGTTGTTGGTGTGGGGCTCGTGCCCTCTTTGAGCCATGGACCCACCTCGCTAGGCACCTAGGTCCTTATGGGGACCTAGGCGGGACCACCCCGCCCTACTCCCATATTGTATAATGGTAATAATCTCTGGTTGGGGTATTGTTACCGTATCTTGGGCAGGGCATCCCCCACATCAGGTTGATATGCGTAACATTCATCCCCCTCAAGGAGATGGGGCGTCCCCGTCCCAGTGCGTCGATATGGGAGTAGACACTTGCTTGGCTCATAAGCCTACTGTATGTGGAAACTGGTTGTGCATTGCGTCACATGCCCAGTGCCACGCATTGTTAATACACAAACATGGAAGAGAAAGAGTGGTTATTGCATAGCCAATGTGCCTGCGGACAACCCTCATTAAAACTCCTCCTTTAGCTTATGAGCTGGAAGGTTAGTGCTACTTATAATGCGCAATTCCTATCCTATGACATCTCGGCCTGCATCTATCAGCGAGTTTTTTAAGACATGCAGCTCACCCTACACATCTCTTGGCATGCCCCCCTCCGGCCATCCATCCACGGCCTCGTCCCTATGTAGTGTAGGCAGGTTGTCTCCCTCGACCGCGCCCACAACCTGTGATGGCTACTGGCAGAGGGCCATCACTCTCCACTCGCTCTCCACTCAGGATCACAATAGACATTGCATTCATATGTCCAAACTATGAATGAGAGCGGGGTCCTTGGTACCCAATATTTTTTTGGGCCCATCTCAGCATCGCCGCTCATATACACAAGTACAACCAGGCTCATGTCAATGTGAACGTCTTGTACTGTGATCAGTTTGCACATTTGCAATAGGAGTTCTTCCATTCTCAACTGCCTGAACCAGTTCCTATGTATTTGCAATTGCTTTTACTATTTCCCCGTTGTTATGTTCATGTCCATATCCTAGCCACTTGACTAGGTACTCTACGGAGTCCTGTCTTCGGCTACGCTTTTTAATTCTTTTACAAAGGATGCGTTCAACTTTATACTCCAGTTCTCCTTCGATTTCGACAGGGACTGCGGGTGGCTGTGCTCTGCCATTAGCCTTATAAAGCTTGATCTTTGATATATGGAAAACTGGATTTATCTTATGTATGCTTTCCGGAAGTTCCAAACGATATGCGACAGGACCTATCCAGTTGAGGATGGTGAAGGGCCCAATCCATCTCGGTAATAATTTTCCAGCTCCAGGGTGCTTGAGTGTAGCGCGCAGTGGCGCCAAGAGGGGAAAAGAACCCCAGACCAGACTCCAAGACCCATTAAGTACTGCACCCATCTCTCGCAGTACACCGGCTGGCGACCGGCGGGTCACTCTGATCCCTGATGACTCATCCACTGCTGGATAGTCCTGTTACAGTGCCAAGTACTCCAGTACTCTGGCCTGCCTGATATTCCCAAGGATGGGATAGTTGAGAGATGCCGTTGCCAATCCAGGCACTCTCCTGGTAAAGTACTGGTGAAGTGATATACTGTAAAGGCGGTGCGCATTACAGGCGTCCCCCGCCGGGGAAGACTCCGTCCCGGAGTCGAGAGTACACAAAACAAACACGAAGACATGTCACACGACACAAAGGCAGGACATGTACAACACAACCCAACCAGGGGTCCACTGGAAAGAAATGTGCAGTCATCCACAAGAGTCTGATGCCTGATGCTGACACCTGATGGATCCCAATCAGAGGGCCACAGAACTGGCGGTCACAGTCTGTCTGTGTATCAACCCAAATCCCCAAACGAGGCCTGCATCATGGTGCTGGACGAGGGGCGCCACGGCCACGGCCGTGACCACCACCTGAACCCGAACGGCCCGTAGTGCGAGGGGTCCACCCTGCAGCTACGTCTGCATCCTGAACGCAAATGCACACTGTGTGTCAGCCTGAGAATACTCAAGTCGTCACTCAAGACCTTTTCTGACCACCTCTGCATCGGCGACCAATCGCAGGGCCAGATCCAGACGACTGCTGCTGCAGTTCGTAGGCCTGTAAGAGCTCATTGCAATGCGTCAGGTTCTGTAAAGGCTCCCATGTGTTGTGTTCATGGCCAAAGCCTTTCCATTTAACGAGGTATTGTGGCATCTTCTTATGCCGGGAACGGAACTGACTAATTCTTTTGTCTAGAATCCGTTCCACCTCATATTCCAGCTCACCATCCAACTCCACTGGAGGAGGGGGACGAGTGAGACCTGGACCTGATTTGTATTGACTCAATACAGATACATGAAATATTGGATGGAGAGCTCGCATAGAATCGGGGAGCTCCAACTTATAAGCCACTGGGTTGATCTGTTCAATGATCCGGAAGGGTCCCAACCACAAGGGAAGTAGCTTCCTAGATCCCGGATGCCTGAGTTTTATATTTTTGCTGGAGAGCAACACCATGTCTCCAACCTGATATGCAACATCGGACCTATGCGCATCTGCATACTGCTTTTGTCTATTTTCGTGCCGCCTGGAGGTATTGCTTTGCATTATTGAGCACAATGTCAATCTCATTTACAAATTGCTTGACTGCTGGCAATTTGTTCTAAAGGTCCGTCTGCTACTCATCCTTGAGTTTGCATCGTATCTCACGATGTTCCCAACTATTCTGCAGGCCTAAGGTTGTTGGAGTCACTGGATGTCGCCCGTAGTTTAGATAAAAGGGCGTATACTTTGTGCTCCCCTGCTTTGAGTTGTTTATAGCAAACTCTACCAATGGGAGATATAAATCCCACTAGTCCTGCTGTGGGCCAACATAGTGGCATAGCGTATCTTCTAGAATCCTATTCATCCGCTCTGTTTGACCATCAGTTTGCGGATGGTATGCTGTACTCAGCGCCTGGTCAATCTCCAATTGCTCCATAAGGGCCTTGAAGAACTTTGATGTAAACTGTGTTCCGCGGTCTGATATTAGTGTCTCACACATACCATGGTGTCTAAACACATGGTCTACAAATAGTCTAGCGGTCCCCACCGCATCGACGTCTGATGTTGTGGGGGCCATTCTTACCATCTTGGTAAGCCTATCTACAAAAACACAGATAGCGTCGTGGCCGCTTCTGGTCCTGGGTAACTGAGTGATGAAGTCTATTGAAACACTTTCCCACCGTGCATTCGGAATAGGAAGGGGTCTCAGCAAACCCTGAGGTCTCTCTGCACGATGCTTGTTCCGTTGGCAAACATCGCAAGCCTGTATATACTTTCTGATATATTCACGCATGTTTGGCCACCAAAACGTTCGGCTAACTTGAGCCTCGGTCTTAGTGGTACCAAAGTGACCTGAGTATGGGCAATCGTGGCACTGCCTGCACACTTCTGCCCTAAGATCTGTAACGGAATCCCCCATAGGGCCTGTACCAGGGACGAAGATCTTTGACCCACGATACCAAAGATCCTCGTGCTGCGTGAGGACACCTGACTTCTGCAATCTGATACAGTCGGGGTCCTGGGCGCAGCCTACAGCCAGACGTTGAGTCAGAGGAGTGAGTGACCCTGGGGGAGCGGATGGGCGGCCCAAGGCATGCACAGTCTGAACCCCGTCCCTTGCACCGCTGGGGGCTGTCACGGCAGAATCGCACGGGATACGACTGATCGGGTCTGCTACATTCAGTCGCCCTGGCCTGTATTCCCACATGTAACGAAACTGCTGGAGATATTCTGACCAGCGAACCTGCCTCCTTCCCAACGTCTGCTGGCTATCTAAATATGTGTTTGGACAATGGTCTGTCACCAGCACCATGTCCGAGCCTTCTAGGTAGCATCGCCAGACCCGAAGTGCATGCACCACACCTAGAAGCTCTTTTTCTGTTACTGAATAATTAAGCTCTGCTTGACTGAGCTTCCTGCTTTCAAATGCCAGAGGGTGCTTGTCTTGTAGTAGGACAGCCCCTATTGCTGTGTCACTGGCATCTGCCACTACCTCGAAAGGTTTGTCAAATACCGGCATACGCAACACTGGTGCGTGTGTCAGGTCCTGTTTCACACCGTTGAATGCTTCCTCACAAGCGTCTGTCCACTCAAAAGTGTAGCCTGCTTTTGTTAAATCTGTTAGCGGTGCTACTCTCTTTGAGTATCCCTGCATGAATTTCCGAAAATAGTTTGCTAATCCCAAGAACTGGCGTACTCCCCGCACGTCTTTGGGCCTTGGCCAATCATTGACCACCTGTGTCTTTTCGGGATTCACGCGAATACCATCTGCTGATATGATGTGTCCCAAGTACTTGATTGAAGTCTGATTAAAGTGGCATTTATGCAAACGTGCATAAAACTTTTGTGCCCTCAGGACCTCGAGGACCTGCTTGATATGGGTTAAATGCTCTTCTGCGTTCCTGGAAAAGATTAATATATCGTCCAAATATACAAGGACGAACTTCCCAATATAGGGCCTGAATATATCATTCATAACGCGCTGAAATATTGCAGGCGCGTTTGTGAGACCGAATGGGAGCACTTTAAATTCATAGAGTCCCATCGGTGTCTTAAAGGCTGTTTTTTCACAGTCTGATTCCTGTATTCTGATCTGATAGTACCCCTGCATCAAGTCCACAGCGCTAAATACTTTAGCATTGCGAAGTTGATCCAGGAGGTCATCCACCCTTGGAATTGGGTATTGGTTTCTGATAGTTGCCTTGTTTAAGGCCCTGTAGTCTATACACATTCTAAATGTTCCATTGGGTTTCCTGACAAATAAGACAGGAGCCCCAAACGGACTGCTGCTTGGCTCTATCAGCCCTCTTTTGAGTAAATACTCAACCTGCTCCCGCATTTCTTCTAGCTCTGCAGGACTATATCTAAACATTGGCCTGTTCAAAGGTCTGGTACCTTCCTGCAATGGTATGGATATAGCTGCTCCTCTATTTGGTGGTAATCCTGGAATACTGTCTGGGAACACATCAGAGTAATCGTCCAACAATGCTTTCAGGCACTGAGGATCAACCTGGTATTCTGTGGTTTTATCACTGACCGGTTCTGGAGGCGGAGGTGGGCCCATTTCGGAGTCCGCATCTGGTTCCGGTCCCTCACGCTCTAATGTTCTAATCATCACAAAACAAGATGGGCAACCTTTTCGGACACTGCGCCGAACCTGAATATGGGTTAACAACTTTGAGTCAGCCCGGTGCTCAACACGTGCTGCAACGTTTGTTTGTAATACCACACGTCTGGCACCCTGCTGTAGCGAACAAGTTTGTTCCGTGTAGTCGAGCACGGCCTTATTTTCAATGAGCCACCCATCTCCAAGAATAAGATCAAAATCGGGTGCCATGCTCATCACTGCACATAGGAGTTTTGCTCGGTAACTCTGTATTTGAATGGGAACCACTACTTGTCCCACTATTTCACCACTAGAACCATTCGCCATGGTTACTGTTTCTGGTTCCTGTTCCTCAAAAGACAATCCAATCTGCTTACAAAATTCCTTACTGATATAATGCATTCCTGTAGCACCTGTATCAATCAAACATCGAGCTGGGGCTTTTGAAACTTTCCCCTTTAGCCCAAGGGTAAGTCTACCCTCCTCACTTTGCATTGCTGCATATACTGATGGAACTGGTGGATCATAATACACCGTGACACCCCATGGTATTCCTGGCAAGTGTCGCCGTTGTCCTGATTGTGTAGGGCTTGTAAAGAGTACTTGTCCCTTACTATACTGCGCAACCACTTGCATCCCCTTTATTTCAGGGATTCTCAACTGTCTCCAGTTAGGCACCACTATGCATGCACTAACTGTCTGAGGATGTTGCTTCTTCTGTTCTGCATAATGCTTGATGAATTTCTGTATATTGTTGAAAGGGGCATTGAGCCATACATGCTCACCTTCAAGTTTTCTGGTGAGAAAATCATCCTCACTACTACAATACCGTGCACACAATGCGTTCTTTCCATCTGGATTCGAACACGCATCCAGTG
>CAJHUC010000780.1:0-20369 GCA_905146915.1 Ostreobium quekettii | reverse complement strand
AGGTCGCCTTCACACTGACGGTGGCGATCGCAGACCCCTCCATTGAGGAAAACGGCGGCACAACCACGGCGACAGTCACACGTGACTCGGGGACGACCGGACAATTGATTGTCACGCTGAGCAGCAGCGATACAGGGGAAGCCACTGTACCGCTAACGGTGACGATTGAGGACGGCCAGACAACTTCCGAAGCATTCACGATCACCGGCGTTGACGACGTCATCGTCGACGGAACTCAGACGGTCACCATCACCGCCTCCGCGGCGGCTCATATCAACGGCACGGACACTGTTGATGTGACGGATGACGATGTACCGACACTCACAGTTGATATTGCGGCCACTTCAATCTCTGAAGCGGACGGACCGGCCGCCACAACAGTCACGGTCACGCGTAATACGGACACCACCGATCCCATGAACGTGGTGCTGACCAGCGACGACACAACAGAAGCCACGATCATCGGCACAGCCACCATTCTGGCCGGTCATTCGTCCGTCACGGTCGATCTGGACGCCGTGGACGATTTGATCGTCGATGGGACGCAGACCGTCACCATCACGGCGACAGAGCTGTCGTCTGCGACGACATTCACCCCGGATACTTCATTCGGAACGGGTGGGCTGGTAGTGAGTACGCTGAGGTACAACGTGGATCCTCAGTGGTACGATATGGAGCTGCAGTCGGACGGAAAGATCATTGCCATTGGGCGACATCCATCCGTCGACAACGCCTGGCGAGTCATGCGTCTGAATACGGACGGCAGCCTGGATTCAGGCTTTGGGTCCGGCGGTATCGCGGACACGACGTTCACGAGTACCACCTCGGTCAGTCCGGATGCAGTAGAGCTGTTGCCGGATGGCCGAATCATGGTGCTTGGCAGCGGCGGCACAGCGCGCATTGCCATGGCCAGATACACGTCCGCCGGATTGCCGGACACAACGTTCGACGGCGATGGAATAATGAGCCTCTCCGCGGAGTCGCTTTTTCCACCTGACTTTGTCGCCAATCCGGACGGATCAAGCTGGGTAATCGGTACACCAAACTTCCCAACTTCCGCCATTCGGCTGACCAGGGTCAATGCTGATGGATCGCTCGGAACGACCACGCTGACAGACATTGTCAACGGAGCCGCCGAGCTGGGAACGCAGATCACGAAGCAGGCGGACGGCAAGCTGGTGGTCGCAGGTGTCGCTGACGGTCAGGTGTTTACGGCACGATACAATTCCGATGGCTCCATCGACACCAGCTACAATGGCACCGGCATCAGTCCGCTGCTGAATCCTGGCTCCAACATTCGTGTGTATGACATCGCCATCGACGCTGATGGCAACATCCTGGTCGTCGGTTCTGCTCTGTCCAGCAATACGGCCTTTGTTGCGCGTTACACGCCCGATGGCCTGGCCGATACATCGTTTTCCGGCGACGGCCTGTCGATTGTCAGCACGTCCAATGATGACGAACTGTTCGACATCTCGGTGCTGCCGGATGGCAAGCTGCTGCTGCTGGGCAGTGTGAATTCGTTTGCGGCCGGAGACGGGCCCGAACGTGCCATCTTCCGCATGAACAATGACGGCAGTCTGGATACCACGTTCGACAGTGACGGCGTTCAGCAGCTTCCCACACTGCCGTCTTTCTTCGAAAAGATCCGCTCTGGTCTCGTCCAGCCGGACGGCAAGCTGGTGACATTCTCCGAGTACGTGGAGAACTTCCGCATCCAGCGGTTTGAGGCAGGCGGTGGCCTTTCCGGATCAGATACAGTCGATGTGACGGATGACGACATCCCCGCCAGCGCCGTCACCGGACGCCATCTGTTCTATGACAATTCCAGTTTCGATGAGATTCCGCTGATCCCCGGCAGTCCCGACATCAGTGACGACAATGACAACGCCATTGCCACGGACAAAACCGCACTGATGCCCGGCACCACGGCTACGTTCGCCAACTACAGCGGCTACAGTCGCGGCATCAACGGCATCATGGTCGATATCAGCTCCCCACCGGGAACCATCACAGAGGCCGATTTTGAATTCAAGGTCGGCAACACAACGGACATCAGTTCCTGGTCGGATGCGCCGGCTCACAACGGCTTCAGCCTCGAGGAAATCGATGATCAGCCAGGCACATTCCGAGTCACCTTCACATGGCCCGATGGAGCGATCACTAATCAGTGGCTGCAGGTAACTGTTCTGGCCAACGAAAACACGGGTCTGAGCACACCGGATGTCCATTACTGGGGCAACCAGATTGGTGAAACCGGGAACTCCCCGACCACCTCCGTTGACGGCAGTGACGTTGGTGTCGTCGTCAACAACCCGTCCGGCTTCACACCCGCTGATGTCGAAAACCCTTACGACGTCAACAAGAGCGGCTTTGTGGATGGCGGTGATGTGGGCATCGTCGTTAACAGCCCGACCGGATTCTCGTCGCTCATTCTGTTCGCTCCCAACCCGCCGCCTGTGCTGGATCCGATTGGCAACCAGTCTGTCACCGAAGGCAACGAACTCACGTTCACCGCCATGGCCACGGACGCCTCTATCCCCACCCAGACGCTCACCTTCACTCTTGATCCCGGTGCGCCCGGAACGGCCAGCATTCATCCAGACACCGGAGCATTCAGCTGGACGCCCGGCGAAGCCGATGGACCGGATTCCGTCGATATCACGGTTCGAGTCACCGATGACCTCGGTGCCAGCGACTTCGAAACCATCACCGTAACTGTCCTCGAAGACAACCAGCCACCTGTCCTCGACCCCATCGGCAATCAGTCCGTCACCGAAGGCAACGAACTCACCTTCACGGCCACTGCCAGTGATAATGATCTGCCCGCCCAGACGCTCACCTTCACGCTGGATCCCGGGGCACCCGGAGCCGCCAGCATTCATCCGGACACCGGCGTCTTCAGCTGGACGCCCGGCGAAGCCGATGGACCGGATTCCGTCAACATCACCGTGCGAATCACCGATGACCTCGGTGCCAGCGACTTCGAAACCATTACGGTCGACGTCCTCGAAGACAACCAGGCACCGGTCCTCGACCCCATCGGTAATCAGTCGGTCACCGAAGGCAACGAACTCACCTTCACGGCCACTGCCAGTGATAATGATCTGCCCGCCCAGATGCTCACCTTCACGCTGGATCCCGGGGCGCCAGGAGCCGCCAGCATTCATCCGGACACCGGCGTCTTCAGCTGGACGCCCGGCGAAGCCGATGGACCGGATTCCGTCAACATCACCGTGCGAATCACCGATGACCTCGGTGCCAGCGACTTCGAAACCATTACGGTCGACGTCCTCGAAGACAACCAGGCACCCATCCTTGACGCCATTGGCAATCAGACTGTCACGGTTGGTTCATTGCTGACGTTTACAGCATCCGCGACCGACGACGACGTGCCCGGCCAGACGCTGACCTACTCACTGGATGCAGGAGCCCCCAACGACGCGGACATCGATCCCAACTCCGGTGTGTTTACCTGGACGCCGCCGCAGGCGGACGGGCTCGGTTCCCACACCATCACGGTTCGTGTCACCGACGACCTGGGTGCCAGCGACTTCGAAACCATCAACGTTGATGTGGTGCTGCCACAGATCACCGTTGATGGCAATTTCAGCGACTGGGCAACTTTGCCGTCGTACACCGACCCGGTTGATGACCAGCACGATACCGACCACGACCAGCAAAATGACACTCCGAGCTACGTTGATCATCCGGATGTGGACCTGGTCGAATTCAAGTTCACCCACGACTCCGAGAACCTGTACGCGTACTTCCGCGCCACCGGCAACATCGGTGCCACGCAGGACGAATCTGATGGCAACGGGCGTGCGGGTCGCTACTACGTGATTGTCACGATTGATGTCGACAACGATGATGATACCGGGTACTGGCTGCACGAAGGTGGCTACTATCCAACCACCCGTGGCTACGACATGAACATGGAAGCGGAGTTCTATGACGGTGAACTCAACACCGTGCACTATCTGAGCCACGACGCACTCACCGAAGCGGAGCTCACCCAGGATTTTGTAGACCTGACCGATGGCAACTACGTCCCCGGCAACCCGGGCCCTTATCCTGTCGGCACAGCAACTCCGGCACCCGGTAATTACGACAACTACACACAGTGGGTCTACCATCCGAACAACACACTGACGCTGGTGGAAGACAAAGGCCCGGTTTATACGGGCATCGCTTCCGTGGCCATCTCGCCGGATGGTCATGAACTGGAGATGGTCGCTCCATTTCTCGGGTTCCTGACGGACAGTCAGGGCAATCCGAATATCGCGCTGGGCCACACGATTGACATTTCGTTCTCGCTGGAGGCCAGCGGAGAACTCAGTAACGAAGTCAGTCCGACCAATCCAAACGGCACGTGGGCCTCCGATACCGCTGACCCGATCAACGGCTACTTCCTGTTCGATCCAAACCCCGCTCCGGCCCCGGATCAACCGAGTGACAGTTCCGCTGCCACGGTGCGCGACGGCGATGCCGCCTCAACCGCAACAACAACGTCCGACAAGAGCGATGCCACCCCCGACTCAGCTGCGAATGCCGATTCTGAGACCGAAGTTCAGACACGGTTTGCCGCCCCGGTCCCCGACAGCGGATCGCAGGAAATCGACGTCGTCGAAGACACTGGATCTTCTGTTGCCGGTCGTCACCTGTTCTACAACGGCACGTCCTACGATGCCGCTCCGGATCTGCCGGAGAACGCAGACATCAGCGCCAATGATGATGCGGCCACGGACGACAGCAAATCGGCTCTGATGCCCGGTGAAATGGCGACATTCGCCAACTACAGCGGATACATCGGCGGGATCACCGGCATCATGATCGATATCGCCAATGCGTCCGGGACGATCACCGCCGACGACTTTGAATTCCGAGTCGGTAATCTGGCGAGCCTGACCGGCTGGACGGACGCACCCGAACCAGACGGCTTTGACATTCGTCCAGGTGCAGGAGTCAACGGGTCCGATCGAGTCACCTTCACATGGCCGAACGGTGCCATTCGCAACGAGTGGCTGGAGGTGACGGTCCTGGCGAATGAGAACACCGGACTCACTTCGCCCGATGTTCATTACTGGGGGAACCAGGCTGGTGAAACCGGAAACTCGCCGACCACATCCGTCGACGGCAGTGATGTTGGCATTGTGGTCAACAATCCCAGCGGATTCACTCCGGCAGATGTCACCAATCCGTACGACGTCAACAAGAGCGGATTTGTGGACGGGGCGGACGTCGGTGCCGTCGTCAACAGCCCGTCAGGCTTTAGCTCACTGCTGCTGTTTGCTCCCACCATTCCACCGGTACTGGCTCCGATCGGCGACCAGACCGTCACGCCAGGTTCTTTGCTGACATTCACAGCATCCGCGACCGACGACGACGTGCCCGGCCAGACACTCACCTACAGCCTGGATGCCGGAGCTCCTGCCGGTGCAGGGATTGATCCGAATTCCGGAGTCTTCACCTGGACACCGCTGCAGGCCAATGGAGTCGGTTCTCACACCGTCACCGTTCGTGTCACGGACAGCCTCGGAGCCAGCGACTTCGAAACCATCAACCTGGATGTCGTGCTGCCACAGATCACTGTCGACGGCGATTTCAGTGACTGGGCAACACTGCCGTCGTACACCGATCCGGTTGATGACCAGCACGATACCGACCACGATCAGCAAAATGACACTCCGAGCTACGTTGACCATCCGGACGTGGACCTGGTCGAATTCAAGTTCACCCACGACGAAGAGAACCTTTACGCGTATTTCCGGGCCACCGGAAACATCGGTGCCACGCAGGATGAATCGGACGGCAACGGACGTGCGGGTCGGTATTACGTGATTGTCACGATTGATGTCGACAACGATGATGATACCGGGTACTGGCTGCACGAAGGTGGTTACTATCCGACCACCCGTGGCTACGACATGAACATGGAGGCGGAGTTCTATGACGGTGAGCTCAACACCGTGCACTATCTGAGCCACGACGCACTCACTACCACGGAACTCAACCAGGATTTCGTGGACCTGACCGACGGTAACTACGTCCCCGGCAACCCGGGTCCTTATCCCGTCGGCACCGCAACTCCGGCGCCTGGCAATTACGACAACTACACACAGTGGGTCTATCATTCCAATAACACACTGACTCTGGTGGAGGACCGTGGTCCGGTTTATACGGGCATCGCCGAAGTGGCCATCTCAGCGGATGGCCATGAACTGGAGATGGTCGCGCCGTTCCTTGGTTTCCTGACCGACAGTCTGGGCAACCCGAATATCGCTCTGGGCCACACGATCGACATTTCGTTCTCCCTGGAAGCCAGCGGAGAACTTAGTAACGAGGTCAGTCCGACGAGTCCCAACGGCAAATGGGCTTCGGATACCGCCGATCCGATTAACGGCTACGTGCTGTTCGATCCCACACCAAATACGGCGCTCGACACCTATGTCACCACACCGGACCCGACATATGACTATTCGTTCGACTCCACCATTGTCGGAGCCGGCTATACGGCACACGTGCTGGATCTGAATTCTCAAACCTGGCTGGATGACACAATCGTCCAGACTCCGGAATGGCAGCACTGGGTCACGGTGATCGTGCCCGATGGTGCCAGTTCTGAAACGGCCATCCTGCACATCGACAGCGGATCGCAGTCGCCAACCGCTCCCACTGGTCTCGACAGCTTTTCACTGGATACCGCCCTGCAGACCGGACAGATCGTGGTCAATCTGCCGACCGTTCCCAACCAGCCTCAGGAGTTCCTGGCCGAGGGCATACCGCGAACGGAAGACGAGATCATCTCTTACACGTACCGACAGTTCCTCGATACCGGCGATGAAAGCTGGCCGCTGCTGCTGCCGATGGTGAAGAGCGCCGTGGCTGCCATGGACGCCGCTCAGGACTATGCCTCCAGCCTGGCACTCACGATCAGTGACTTCATCGTGACCGGAGCTTCCAAGCGCGGCTGGACCACCTGGCTGACCGCCGCTGTGGACTCACGCGTCAAAGCGATCGCTCCTATGGTCATCGACGTGCTGAACATGGATGACCAGATGGTGCATCATCACAGCATCTACAGCAATGTGGCCACCCAGACGACTCAGGGCTACGCCAGCTCCATTCACGACTACGTGGATCTGAATGTGGTCCAGGAAATCACCACACCGATGGGACAGGAGCTGCTGGAGATCGTCGATCCGTACGAATACCGCGATCGACTGACGATGCCCAAGTATCTGGTCAACGCCACGGGCGATGAGTTCTTTGTCCCCGATTCCGGGCAGTTCTACCTGGACGACCTCGAAGGTCCCACCTATGTCCGCTACGTGCCCAATGCCGGACACGGACTGAACGGCGACGCACGCACCGGCATCATCAACTTCTTCGAGGCACTGGAAGCTGGTTCCGTCCTGCCGACGTACGACTGGACACTCGAGTCAGACGGTCAGCGGATCCGGCTGAACACCGTGGAAGCTCCGGTCCAGGTTCGCATGTGGCAGGCGACTAACCTGACTAACCTCGACTTCCGAATGCCGACATTCGGAGCCAACTGGACCAGCTCAGTCCTTACCGATCAGGGCGGAGGTGAATACGTTGCTCAGGTCACACCGCCGGTCAGCGGAGGAACTGCGTTCTTCATCGAAATGATCTACAGCGTCGATGGAAGGACTCTGACGTTTACCACAGAGGTCAGCACGGTCACTCCGGTACCTGCCCCTGTCCCGGTCCAGCCTGTCGTCGACAGCCCACAAGTGGAATCAGTGGCCGAGACGACCAAAGAAGCGGCACCGGAGACCGTCGCAACGAGAGACATTGAGGAAGCCCGGACCACAGAAATCGTCGGTCTGACATCCAGTCATCCGGACACGTCGGTGCCGAGTGAAGGGGACGTGGCGATCGCCGCCTCACTCATCGGTTTCACCAGTCCTGAAAACAGGACTGTATTCATCGAATGGGGTGATGACAGCGGCATCGACATGGCGACCGCCGACTTCAATGGCAACCTGACAGCGAACCACATCTACCTGGAAAGCGGCATCTACACGATCACGATCGCGGTCCAGGATCAGCATGGCAATGAAATCTCGTCGCAGACGGAGGCCGTTGTAGCGCGACCTGATGAATTTGCCTCCGGATTCAGATATTTGCGAACCAATTCTGTTGCTCCTATCGATCAACAGGAGGACGAAGAAGACCAGCCGTGGCTGCATCGTCGCAGCCGTTAAACAGGAAGTTTCAGGCGATCCAACCAGAATCCCTGGAACAACCCTACCTACCTTTACCTGCCGTCGGGCCGTAAGGCGAATCGTTCCTGTCACGGAGCGACCGCCCTTTGAACAATAGAACGCACTGGAACCTGTTGAGACTCAGACACGGGAAACACCGGTGTCTGGGCAGTCAACCCAGCAGCCTGACGAAGAATACCCGCGCCCATGATATTCGACTGGATTCGTGGCAATCGCCCTCCGACAGATTGCACGCGTAAGCAAACACCCGCCCCACGTACTAAGTCAAGCCATGCGTTCTCCAGTGTCGACGCGCTGGAATCACGCATCGCTCTGTCATCCACGGTTGTTGAACTGCCGGACAGCCCTGCGATCGCGGATGCGCCCGGTGGCGTCACTCAGACGCCTGCCGGCTCCGACGATCCTGCCACCGCAGATTCCAGCAGTGCCACAGCGTCCGTCGTCGGTCGCCATCTGTTCTACAACAACTCCCGCTTCGACGATCCGGCCACACTGACCGGTGACGCCGGCATTAATGCCAACGACGATGCCGCCATCGCCACCGACAAGACCGCCCTGATGCCCGGCGTCATGGGGTCCTTCGAGAACTACACCGGCTACAGCCGCGGTATCAACGGCATCATGGTGGACATCGCCCGGCCCGCCGGTCCGCTCACCGCTGCCGATTTCGAATTCAAGGTGGGCAACAATAACGCCCCCGATACCTGGGAAGCTGCTCCGCCGATCAGTGGTTTCGACGTGCGTGAGGGAGCCGGTGAAAACGGATCGGATCGTGTCACCATCACCTGGGAAGACAACACCATCCGCAATCAGTGGCTGCAGGTCACTGTTCTGGCCAATGAGAATACCGGTCTCAGCACCGCCGATGTGCACTACTGGGGCAACCAGATCGGCGAAACCGGCAACGATGCCACCACCACCGTTGACGGAGCCGACACCGGCGCTGTCGTGAACAACGCCTCGGCCTTCAGTTCGGTCGATGTAGCCAGTCCGTACGACCTGAACAAAAGCGGTTTCGTCGATGGTGCTGACACCGGCATTGTTGTCAACAGTGCCACCGGCTTCGGATCACTCACGCTGTTTGCCGCGCCCGTCCCGGTGTCACTCGACGGCCAGCCGGCTCCCGGAAGTTCACTGATCGGAGTCGACCTGGGAGGACAAAACACACCGACCAACTGGAATTCCTTCAACGGCACTTCCGACACCACCATCAGTAACCTGATCGACGAAACAGGCGCGACGACCGGTGTGGACGTGTTCGTCAACGTGGACAGCAGTCCGGGCTCGGGACAAAACTACACGCCTTCGGCCACGCACCTGCCTTCCCACACACAATCCCTTTCCGGAATTGACGGCAGCTACGCCGATTTGTCCGGAAACATCGAATTCACGTTCTCGAACCTGACTCCCGGGCAGGACTACGAGCTGTATGTCATTGGAGGCTACGACATCGGGGCGACTCACACGGTGACCATCACCGGTGCAAGTACCCTCAACTTCAGCCAGAACTTCAACGCCAACGAAACATACATCAACGACGAACTGGGCGACTCCACCCGCGACCTGTCCAGCTACGCCGAATTAATGGCCGCCGATGGCAGCGGACAGATTATCGTTCAGGTCGTTGGACCGCCGCCCGGTGGACTGGGTGTCATGGCGCTGGCCCTTCGTACAGCGGCTCCCGCCACGCACGACTTTGGGGACGCCGCCAGTGCAGCTCAGTCCGGTTTCGCCGCTTCTTACCCAGTCACGCTGGCTCAGGACGGAGCTCGCCACCTCGACGCCGGGCCACAGCTGGGTGCCAACCGTGATATCGAATCTGACGGGTTTCAGTCCGTCGGAGCCGATTCCGATGACAACGCCGGAGTCCCGGACGATGAAGACGGCATCACCTTCGCCTCCAGCACCATCCTCGTGTCCACCGCCGGCCCCACGACCGGCAGCGTGGATGTCAGCCTGGTCAATGCCGATCCCACCTCCAATCGCCTGGATGCCTGGATCGACTGGAATCGAGACGGCGACTGGAATGACGCCGGCGAGCAGATCTTTACCGATTTCGACCTGGGCACTTCGGACGGCGTGCAGTCGCTCAACTTCGCCATTCCTCACGACACCGGAACGAATGTCGAAGAAGGAGACACCTACGCACGTTTCCGCCTGAGCACCACCGGAGGACTGGGTGTCACCGGCGAAGCGACCGACGGAGAAGTCGAAGACTACCTGATCACCATTGATTCCTTTTCACCATTCGATCCACCCGTGCTGTCGCAGTTGAACGGTACCTACGGGTTCAGGCTGGATGGAGAAGAGGCCAGTGACTTCTCCGGATTCGTCAGCAGCAGCGCAGGCGATATCAATGGGGACGGCTTCGATGACATCATCGTCGGAGCCCGCTCCGCGAATCCTGGCGGGACCACCGACGCCGGAACGACGTACATTGTGTTCGGAAAGTCGAGCGGATTCACCACACCGTTCGACCTCTCCTCCGTGGACGGTACCAACGGGTTCAGGCTTGATGGAGTCAATGCAGAGGACTCCACGGCCTGGACTGTCAACGGAGCCGGCGACATCAACAACGACGGCTTCGACGACATCATCATTGGTTCGCGCTTTGGCGATGCCGCAGGCAGCAGCGGGGGAGCCGCGTATGTGGTCCTCGGGGCTTCCGGCGGATTTTCTTCCACCATCAGTCTCTCCTCACTCAACGGAACCACCGGCTTCCGACTGGAAGGACCGGGCACCGCCACCGGTTCCGGCTGGGCCGTGAGCGGCGCCGGTGACGTCAACGCCGATGGGCTGGAAGATCTGCTGGTCAGTGTTCCCTTCTCCAGTCCTGGCAATGGAGCCGTCTATGTGGTCTTTGGAACGGAAGCCGGCTTCAGTTCCGCCATTGACCTCACAGCCCTCAACGGCAGCACGGGTTTCCGCATCGATGAAGTGGCCAGTGGCGATGAACTCGGATTTTTCCATGCGGCCAGTACCGCCGGCGACTTCAACGCCGATGGATTCGACGACATCCTGCTGGGCGCCCGAAAAGCGGCCAACAGCGGAGCTGGCTCGGGATCCGCGTACATCCTGTATGGAGCTGGCAGTTTTGCCTCGGCCATCGATCTCTCCAGCCTCAACGGCAGCAACGGCTTCCGCATCGATGCCGAAGCGGCCGGAGATGAACTTGGGCTAACCGTCAACAATGTCGGAGATGTCAATGCCGACGGATTCGACGACGTGGTCCTCGGAGCACGACTGGCCAGCCCGGGGGGCAGTGCTTTTGCAGGAGCCAGCTATGTGGTCTTTGGGGCCTCCAGCGGATTCGGGGCCACCTTTGGCCTGACAGGTCTCAATGGGACCAACGGCTTCCGGATTGACGGAGCCACCGCGGGCGATCAAATCGGACTGCACGTCAATGGAGCGGGCGACGTCAACGCCGATGGCTTTGATGACATCGCTGTGGCGACCAGAATTGGCGATCCGGCCAGCGGAGCTGATGCAGGAATCGCGTACGTCGTGTTCGGAGCCGCCGGGGGATTCAGCGCCTCGCTCAGCGTTGGCAGTCTGACATCGACCACCGGATTTCAGATCGACGGGGAAAACGCGGGTGACCATCTTGGGCGTTCCATTGGCAGCGTTGGCGACGTCGATGGTGACGGCTTCGACGACCTGCTGATCGGAGCCGACAACGCAGATCCGAACGGTGCTAACCTGGCCGGTTCGACCTATGTCGTCTTTGGCAAGCTGTACAACAGCCGTCCGGACACGCAGGTGGGCGACTCCGCGGCCGACACACTCACCGCCACTCAGGGAGCGGGCGTCGATGTGCTGATCGGTGGCCTGAATGACGATATTCTCATCAGCGATGGTGGAGCGGACGTACTTCGCGGTGGTGGAGGCGACGACGATCTCAGCATTCCCGACGTCACATTCAGCAGCACTCGACGAGTTCAGGGCGGTGCCGGCACCGACACGCTGCTGCTCAACGGCAGTGGACTCACCCTGGATCTGACCGCCATCCCGGACAACCGCATCACCGACATCGAAGAAATTGACATCACCGGCACGGGAGCCAACACACTGACGCTGGATGTTCAGGAAGTTCTCAACATCAGCTCACACTCCAATACGCTGGTGGTGCGGCGAGGGGCAGGGGACACGGTCAACATCGGCAGCGGCTGGACTCAGCAGGCTGATGAAACCATCGGGCCGGACACGTTCGAAGTCTTCACGCAGGGAGCCGCCACACTCAAGGTCCAGACCGACGGCTCACTCACCGCCAGCCTGTCTGTGACGACGCAAGGTGACGAAGACGGTCCCGTCAACATCGTGTTCACGGTCACCCTGAACGCCCTCAACGACACTGGATCGGCGATCACCTTTGACCTGGACGATCTGCTGACCGGAACCGCCACCTCCGGCACCGACTATACCGCCATTCCGGCCAACGCTCAGATCAGCGTGGCCCATGGAGCGACCACTGGAACTCTCTCCGTCACTGTGACAGACGACGCCCTCCTCGAAGGCACCGAAACGCTCGATGCCCAGATTTCCAATTCCAGCGATCCCGCGGTGACCATCGGCACCGCCACCGCCACCGCAAACATCGCGGACGACGAAACCGCCACGGCCGATCTGTCAGTCACCACGCACGGTGACGAAGCCGGTCCGGTCAACATCGTGTTTACGGTCACGCTGAGCGAAATCAATAACACGGGTTCGGCCATTACGTTTGATCTGGATGACCTCGGCAGCGGCTCCGCCACCTCCGGCACCGACTACACGGCCATTCCGGCCAATGCTCAAATCAGCGTGGCCGATGGAGCCACCACCGGCACGCTCACGGTTGTCGTGACCGACGACGCTTTGCTGGAAGCCACGGAGACTCTGGCGGCTCAGATTTCCAATTCCAGTGAACCCTCCGTCAGCATCGGCACAGTATCAGCCACCGCCAACATTACCGACAATGACACCGCCACCGCCGACCTGTCCGTGACCACGCAGGGGAACGAAGCCGGTCCGGTCAACATCGTGTTCACGGTGACGCTGAGCAAGGTCAACAACACCGGCTCCGCGATCACCTTTGACCTGGACGACCTCGGCAGCGGCTCCGCCACATCCGGCACCGACTACACGGCCATCCCGGCCAACGCTCAGATCAGTGTGGCTGACGGAGCCACCACAGGAACACTGTCCGTCACCGTCACCGACGACAGCCTGCTGGAAGGCACCGAAACTGTCGCCGCGCAGATTTCCAACTCCAGTGATCCGTCAGTGACGATCGGCACTGCATCGGCCACGGCAAATATCACCGACAACGAAACGGCCACGGCCGACCTGTCGATCACCACGCACGGTGACGAAACAGGACCAGTCAACATCGTCTACACCGTGACGCTGAGCCGAGTGAACAACACCGGATCGGCCATCACCTTCGATCTGGACGACCTGGGATCCGGATCCGCCACGTCCGGGACCGACTACACGGCCATCCCGGCCAATGCTCAAATCAGCGTGGCCGATGGAGCCACCACGGGCACGCTCACGGTTGTTGTGAGCGACGATGCCCTGCTGGAAGGCACCGAAACGGTGATCGCCCAGATCTCCAATGCCAGCGATCCCGCCGTCACCATCGGAACATCTTCGGCCACGGCCAATATCACCGACGACGAAACGGCCACCGCAGATCTGTCGGTCACCACTCAGGGCAACGAGGCGGGCCCGGTCAACATCGTGTACACTGTGACGCTGAGCCGAGTCAACAACACCGGATCAGCCATCACCTTTGATCTGGATGATCTCGGCAGCGGAACAGCCGCGTCCGGTTCTGACTACACCGCCATTCCGGCCAACGCGCAGATCAGCGTGGCCGATGGAGCCACCACAGGAACACTGACCGTCACCGTCACCGACGACAGTCTGCTGGAATCAACCGAAACGGTCGTCGCGCAGATTTCCAACTCCAGCAGTTCATCTGTCAGCATCGGCACGGCGTCGGCCACCGCCAACATCAATGACAACGACACGGCCACCGCCGACCTGTCCGTGACGACTCATGGTGATGAAACCGGGCCGGTCGACATTGTGTTCACAGTCACACTAAGCAAGGTCAACGATACCGGATCAGCCATCACCTTTGACCTGGACGACCTCGGCACCGGCACCGCGACCTCGGGCGACGACTACACCGCCATCCCGGCCAACGCGCAGATCAGCGTGGCCAACGGCGCCAGCACCGGCACGCTCACCGTCAACGTGACCGACGATGCGGAAACGGAAGCTCTGGAAACGCTCATCGCGCAGATTTCCAACTCCAGCAACCCTGCGGTCACCATCAACACTGATACCGCCACCGCCAATATCACCGACAACGACGCCACATCCGCGGATCTGTCGGTCACCACGCACGGTGACGAGTTCGGTCCGACGGACATCGAATTCACCGTGACGCTCAGTCGAGTCAACAACACAGGATCAGCGATCACGTTCGACCTGGACGATCTCGGCACCGGCTCCGCCACGTCCGGCTCCGACTACACGGCCATCCCGGCCAATGCTCAGATCAGCGTGGCCGATGGAGCCACCACGGGATCATTGATCGTCGCTGTCACTGACGACGCTCTGCTGGAATCCACAGAAACACTGACCGCTGAGATTTCCAACCCCAGCAATCCACTGATTTCCATCAATACAGCCAGTGCCACGGCAAACATCACTGACGACGACACGGCCACCGCCGATCTGTCCGTGACGACTCAGGGTGACGAAGCCGGGCCGGTGGACATCGTGTTCACAGTCACGCTGAGCAAGGTCAACAACACCGGATCGGCCATCACCTTCGACCTGGACGATCTCGAATCCGGCACCGCCACCTCAGGATCCGACTACACGGCCTTCCCGGCCAACGCGCAGATTACCGTCGCTGACGGCAGCAGTACTGGCACACTCACTGTGACCGTGACCGACGATGCTGTCCTCGAAACGACGGAAACAGTCACGGCGGAGATCTCCAACTCCAGCGACCCGTCGGTCACGATCGGCACAGCGTCTGCCACCGCCAACATCACCGACAACGACACGGCGACCGCCGAGCTGTCGGTGACAACCCACGGTGACGAAGATGGTCCGGTCGACATCGTGTTCACGGTCACGCTCGACAAAGTCAACAACACCGGTTCGGCTATCACCTTTGATCTGGACGACCTGGGCACAGGAACGGCCACATCCGGCGACGACTACACAGCGATTCCGGCCAACGCACAGATTACCGTCGCAGCCGGAGCCAGCACCGGGGCACTGATCGTCGCTGTCATCGACGACAGCGACACCGAAATCCTGGAAACGCTCAATGCGCAGATTTCGAACAGTAGCAATCCGGCCGTGACCATCGGCACTGCCACGGCCACCGCGAACATCGCCGACGACGATGTCACCACAGCCGATCTGTCGGTCACCACAGACGGCGACGAAACCGGCCCGGTGAACATTGTCTTCACCGTGACGCTCAGCAAGACCAACAACAGCGGCTCCGCGATCACGTTCGATCTGGACGATCTCGGCAGCGGGTCGGCCGCGTCGGGTTCCGACTACACGGCGATTCCGGCCAATGCCCAGATCAGTGTGGCTGATGGAGCCAGCACGGGATCGCTCATCGTTGCCGTCACCGACGACGCTCTGCTGGAATCCACCGAAACGCTGGTCGCCCAGATTTCCAACGTCAGTGATCCGCTGATTACGATCGACACCGACACAGCGACCGCCAACATCACCGACAACGACACGGCCACCGCCGACCTGTCGGTGACCACTCACGGTGACGAAGCCGGCCCGATCGACATCGCGTTCACGGTGACGCTCGACAAGGTCAACAACACCGGCTCGGCGATCACCTTCGACCTGGACGACCTCGGCACCGGGTCCGCCATATCCGGCTCTGACTACACCGCCATCCCGGCCAATGCCCAGATCAGCGTGGCCGACGGAGCCACCACCGGCACGCTCACGGTGACCGTCACCGACGACGCCCTGCTGGAAACCACAGAAACCGTCACGGCACAGATCTCCAACTCCAGCGACCCAGCCGTCTCCATCGGCACCGCGTCCGCCACGGCCAACATCACCGACAACGACACCGCCACCGCGGACCTGTCCGTGACGATGCACGGCGACGAAGACGGTCCGGTGGACATTGAATTCACGGTCACGCTGAGCAAAACAAACAACACGGGCGCCGCGATCAATTTCGACCTGGACGACCTGCTCACCGGCACGGCCACCTCCGGCGATGACTACACGGCCATACCAGCGAACGCTCAGATCACAGTCGCCGATGGCTCCAGCACCGGAACGTTCACCGTCGCCGTCACCGACGACGGCGACACCGAGTCACTGGAAACCCTGATCGCCCAGATCTCCAGTTCCAGCAACCCGGCGGTCACGATCAACACGGCCTCCGCCACAGCCAACATCGCTGACAACGATGCCAGCACACTCATCATCAATATCGACCAGGACACCATTCTGGAAGGCGGTGCGAGTACGACCGCAACCGTCACACGCAATTCCGGCCTTGGCAGCAATCTGACAGTCACTCTGCTGAGCAGCGACAGTGGCAATGCAACCGTTCCCGCAACGGTCACAATTTTCGCCGGTCAAACAACTTCCGACCCGTTCACAGTCACGCCTGTCAATGACGCTGTGGTCGACGGTGACCAGACAGTGACGATCACCGCTACCGCGGCTGGCTTTCCCAGCGCCAACGAAACCATCGATGTAATCGATAACGAGACACCTGGCGGCGGATCACTGATTGGCATCGATTTCGGCGGCGGCACAGTTCCCACCAACTGGAACAGTTTCAATGGCGTTTCCGGCGACACTCTCAGCAACCTGACGGACGAAGCGGGAGCGACAACCAATACCGACGTGCAGATCTTCTTCGCTGCGACAGCCACTACCCAGAGTTTCACGCCGGCTCCCAATGAGCTGCCTCTGCACACACAGTCCCTCAGCGGCATCGACGGTACGCTCGTCGACTTCTCTTCGGACAATGACCTGTTTCTGACATTCTCAGATCTGTCCCCTGAGCAGATTTACGAGATCTATATCTTCGGTGGCCATAACATCGACACCAGCCATTCGATCACGATTCCGGGTCAGATCCTCCGCCAGAACTACGATGCCAATGAGCTGCTGATAAATGATTCCAAAGGAGATTCGATCCGTGAGTTGTGGACGACCGCTGAGTTCGCCGCTGCCGATGTGAGCGGCGAACTGTCCATTGCGATCCGTGGTTCATACGTCAACGGAATTGCCACCCTGGGTGTTTCCGCTGTCGCAATCCGCGAAGCTGCCCCCGCACTGTACGACTTCGGAGACGCACCCGGGACGTTCTGGTACGGCTTTGAATCACCCTATCCGGTTTCCGAAGACGGAGCACGTCACCTCGATTCGGGGCCGCGTCTTGGACTGGAACGCGACATCGAAGTCTTTGGAGAGCACGGCAGGTATGCCGAAACCGACGACGAAAATGATGTCGACGATGAAGACGGTATCGTGTTCGCCTCACCGTTCATTGTCTCGCTGACTGACTCCGTATCAACCGGATCTGTTGACGTGCATCTGACAAACGCCGACAGCACTTCTAATCGGCTGGACGCCTGGATCGACTGGAATCGCGATGGTGACTGGGACGACCCCGATGAACAGATCTTTACCGACTTCGATCTGGGTACCTTTGATGGGATCCAGGCGCTCAACTTTGTCATCCCTCAGGACACCGGCACCAACGTTGAGGAAGGCCTCTCGTACGCTCGATTCCGATTGAGCACGGCCGGAGGCCTTGCAACCACCGGTCCCGCCAGCGACGGAGAAGTTGAGGATTACCAGATTACCATCGACACTGTTGATCCGGCAGATACGCAGAACCTGGCGCTGCTGGACGGAACCAACGGATTTCGACTGGACGGCGATTCCCTGATGCACCCACAGGACTTTACAGGCCGGTCTGTCAGCACCGCTGGAGATTTCAACGGCGATGGGTTTGACGATGTCCTGATTGGTGCAGAATCAGCGGATCCAAACAATCGGCAGTCTGCCGGTTCGACTTACGTCATCTTTGGTCAGGCAGGCGGGTTTCCGGCCGAGCTGCACCCGTCCGATCTTAACGGCACCAATGGATTTCGCCTGGACGGTGCCAACTCAGTGAACCAACTGGGATCCTCCGTGAGCAGCGCTGGCGACATTAACGCCGACGGATTCGACGACCTGCTGATCGGAGCAAAAAATACCGAAGTTGGCAACGATGATCACGTCGGTTCTGTCTATGTGCTGTTCGGACACTCCGGCACTTCTGCCGCGGCCGTCAATGTGTCGTCACTTGATGGAACGAATGGACTTCGTTTTGACGGAATCGCGGACTCAGACACGACAGGAGTCGCCGTCAGCGGTGCCGGAGATATCAATGCGGACGGATTTGATGACCTCATGATCGGGGCGTCCGGGGCGGATCCGGTCACCAGCGGGGAAGGATCCACCTACATCATCTTCGGCCGGTCCGGTGGCTTTGCGTCTGCGGTCAGCCTGTCCACTCTGAATGGCACCAACGGTTTCAGGATCGACGGATTCATCAGTTCCGGACAGTCCGGCCGTGCAGTCAGCAATGCAGGTGATGTCAATGGTGACGGATTCCATGACATAATCATTGGAGCACCACAAGCCAGCCTGACCACTCAGTTGTTTTCATCCGGAGCGGCCTGGGTGGTCTTCGGAGCAGCCGCCGGATTCACGCCGACAATCCAACTATCATCTCTGGACGGAACAAATGGCTTCCAGCTCAGCGGACCGGAGAGATTTGCTGATGCCGGCTGGTCGGTCGGCACCGCCGGAGACATCAATGGTGATGGCTTCAGCGACGTAGTGATTGGTGCCATCGCCACAAGCCCTGTGGACGATCGGGAAGGTACCGCGTTCACTGTTTTCGGCCGCTCTGGAGGCTTCTCGTCAGTCATCCAGCTGTCCGCGCTGGACGGATCTACCGGATTCCGGCTGAACGGCACAACAACGTTTGACTCTGTTGGCGAATCGGTGGGAGGAGGGGGCGATGTCAATGCCGACGGCTTCGACGACCTGATCGTCGGAGCGACGGGCGCCTTCCCGTCCGCTGGCAGCACCTATGTCATCTTTGGCCGGACTGCCGCATTTGCCAGTGTGTTGAGCGTCAGTGATATCAGTGGCAGTGTCGGATTCCGGCTGGATGGCCGAATCACCCGTGAGGACAGTGGGAAATCCGTCAGTCATGCGGGCGACGTCAACGGCGATGGTTTCGACGACATCGCCATTGGCGCTGATTACGCCGATCCTTTTGGCAACGCAAACTCCGGCTCCGGCTATGTGGTCTTCGGCAGTAACCTCACCGGTGGAGTCGAAACACAGGTGGGAGATGCCGCCGCCAACACACTCACCGCCACTCAGGGTGCCGGAGCCATCGACATTCTGGTGGGGGCTCAGGGTAACGACACGCTCATCAGCGATGGCGGTGCCGATGTGCTCAGAGGCGCTCAAGGGGACGACATCCTCAGCATCCCTGATACGGACTTCAGCAGCACTCGAAGAGTCCAGGGCGGCAACGGCTTCGACACGCTCGTGCTCGATGGCAGCGGACTCACACTCGACCTCACCGTCATTCCCGACAACCGCATCGTCGACATCGAAGCCGTTGATCTCACCGGCAGCGGTACCAACACACTCATCCTGACCGCTCGGGAAGTTCTGAATCTCAGCACACACTCCAATACGCTGCTGGTTCGAGGTACTGCGGGTGACGTCGTCAACATCGAAGTCGGCTGGACGCAGCAGGCAGACGAGGTCATAGGTCCCGACACCTTCCGGGTTTACACACAGGGAGCGGCGACACTCAAAGTTGAGTCCACGGTGTCCGTCAGTTTGCTGACACTCAACGGCATCAGCGGCTTCCGACTCAACGGCACCATCGCCAGCCTGGCCGGACACACGATGAGTAATGCCGGTGACATCAATGGCGATGGCTTCGATGATCTGATCGTGGGAGCATGGGGTGCCAATGCTGATTCTTCCGGTGCCAACTTTGTGGTATTCGGTCAGTCAGGC
>CAJHUC010000779.1:0-59538 GCA_905146915.1 Ostreobium quekettii | reverse complement strand
GAACGGCAACAGAAAACCGGCCCCGGCAAAACAACAGAAAAGTGACGGACGGATTTTTTGTCTTGAAAAAAAATACGGACAGAAAATAACAGAAAAAACGCTGAGCGGCCACGTCTACAATGCACCCACAATGGGCGACTTTCAGGGCGGCATAGTCGACCGGAAGCGGGACACAATGCCCAAGTGCACGCAGAGAACAACGAAGTGGGGCCAAGGTTCGTGTTCGTTACAGGCAAAAGCCGTGCGTCCATATATAGTCCTAGCGCAGGTTCCGTCGCCAAGCAAGGTAACGCTACCAAGAAACCTCCAACAACCAGTACCTCTCACATCTCATTTGCACACGTTCCCGCCAAGTGCCCGTGTCGTCAGTGCCCCTTTGGTAACATTTCCACGCACCCAAGTGTGTACCCAGCCCGCTCACATCCACCATCACCCATTCCCTCAGTACTCTATGCCACGGTAACGCAGCCCCATACTTGGCATGTTCAGAAATATGATATTCCGTCACCCTAACATCATTACCCACAAAGCACAATGCCAAGCATATACGCCTGCGTACCCAAGGTGCCGTGGATCCAGAGCCCTAGAAATTAAGACATTCAGCGCCTAACAAGAGAGTCTCCGCTATTACCCGCATCGTTGCCCTTGGCTTCCGAACACGATACCCTTCCATGCCACGCCTCGAGACGCCACGCCATGTTGGGATAACCGCCAATGCCACCCTGCAGCGCCGTGGTGACCACCACTGCTGCCATGCTCCGCCGGGGTAATTGCCACTGCTACCATGCAGCGCCATGGCAACCGCCACTTAGACGTGGCCGCTCAGCTTTTTTTCTGTTATTTTCTGTCCGTATTTTTTTTCAAGACAAAAAATCCGTCCGTTACTTTTCTGTTGTTTTACCGGGGCCGGTTTTCTGTTGCCGTTCATGCCACATCAGCTTCCAGTTTTTTGGCTCTGGAGCTGTCCGTCAAGGGGGTGTTTGCAGCCACCAATTTCTGTAAAGATGTTTTTTTTTTTCCGTTGCCTTTCCTGGCATTCCGTTGCCATCCGTCATGGACTTTGAGATTCTGGAAGCTTGTCGCGAATAGAGGCGTATCGAATCGCTGCCAGTACTTGGCTGGAGGCAGCACACACACAGAACACATTATCACGGCGTACTATAAATAATAAGTGCTGGCCCTTCCCAGCAGCGATCGCTGCCGGTACTTGGCTGGAGGCAGCACACACACAGAACACATCATCCCGGCATACTATAAATCATAAGTGCGGGCCCTTCCCGGCAGCGATCGCTGCCAGTACTTGGCTGGAGGCAGCACACACACAGAACACATTATCACGGCGTACTATAAATCATAAGTGCGGGCCCTTCCCAGCAGCGATCGCTGCCGGTACTTGGCTGGAGGCAGCACACACACAGAACACATCATCACAGCATACTATAAATCATAAGTGCGGGCCCTTCCTGGCAGCGATTGCCATCGATTTTTTATGGAATTCTGTCGACCTTTGTGGTCCGGTCAGCGGTTCTGTTGCGGGTGCCTATCATCCGTAGACGGCGGCGCGAATTCTGTAACACTTGGTTTCATTCTGTAAGGCTGTGTGGATTTCTGTAGTTGTGTATGCTGACGTCAGTATGGCCCTACCCGTTTCTGTAAAACGCTTTTTTTCTCTGTGGCTCCCTCATAAATTCTGTTGATTGTACAGAATTTTAACGGAGCCAAACAAATTCTGTTGGGGACGGACAGATGGGGCCACCTCTACCGCCACTGCTGCCATGTTGTGCCATGGTGCCGCCAAGCTCTGCGCGTCGGAGCACACCCCTTCTCCCATGTAGATCAGTAAAAGGGTTGCGGCTGGTCATCAAGTGGGCACGCCTTCTCATTAAGGCTCTTGTTCATGCATGTCTCCACGAATAACCCTCACTGCTCATCTTCAAGGCCACGGCACGTTGTTGTAACTAGAATTGATTGAGTATTATTAACAACTGAATGCATGAAAAAATGATGAAGCACTAGGAATTGCATTGAAGTCGTTGATGAACGGACTGTACAAGGGGACAGAGCTCCTGTTGTCCTTTTGCCTCAGCTGTAAACCGTTGCCGTGGACTCGGGCGTACGATTCCCGTTCAGGGATCGCCACCACTCGACCCTGCCTACCTTCAACAACGTCATCTTGCCATCAAGCACATCCTCAAAACGGGGCGGTCATCTGCAGCAGTCGCCGAGCAAGTCTTCTAAAACCAGCAGGGCTACAGTGCAGCTCCATGCGGGCTTATCCTCAGGCTCATCTTTTTGCTAACGTCTCAGCATTGGTACATCCCATCTTCAAGGCGACAACGTCTCGTTTCCGTTCATCAAAGCAAGGGCCGTCACATCTTCGCAAACCCATCCTGTCAGTCTTTGTCACGCCTGGGCATCACACATCTCAGTGGTGGGTATTTCTGCCTTACCGGTTTCCTGAGCCCACCCAGTCATGTACCCCCATGACAATAATTACAAACAACCGTCAATCGTCACATTCCCGAGGTTCCCGTCCATTAAACTTGCCCATTCGCTTCGCTAGTACTTCAATGCCACTTCAGTGAGTGACTCACCATGAGTCAGCTCCCTTTCCTGTACTTCACTCCCTCAACTCCCTCACCATCCCACAACTAACCCGAACTCCACTTTCCAGGGCGGGAGGGCTGGGTGCGAAACAAGATAAGGAGGGGGACCGAGGGGCTGCCTAAATAGCCGCCCTCCGCCGCCCCGCCAAAGCCCGCCAAACTCGAGGGCGCCCTCATGGGCGGCACCTCGGAATACCGTACTTTGACTGACCCACGGTACTAGGGGTGGCCAGAAATCCCAAGGGACGGGGTTGAGTAAACCCCAGGTTCAAACTGCACCGTTTGAATCGCCGGTGCAGCCCACCCAACGTCGCCCTTGGCAGAAACCCATTAACATGATAGTTAACTTCATAAACGAACGTGTTTTTCACGTTTTCGTTTCGTTTGGTCCCAAACGTCAACATAACATGAATCACAAGTTTAGTTCCCGTTTCAAAACTCCCCACGCACTCCGCACATTTGTATCCCGTTTCAGATGCCCAAACACACAACGCCCGTTTGCGCTCCTGTTTTGACGCTCAAACGTATGGTGGCCCTTAGCTTTTGTGTTTGCCACCCAAGTACACCAGTCTTGCAGTGGCATTGTACTTCTAAATTACTCCTTGCTTCAACATTGCTCCAGTACTAGTTAGTTCTGTTCTTTTGTCTGAATCGATTGCCATTTAGTTGTGATTGGCTCATCGGTTCTACAAGCCCACCCGTTCAGAAACCTCCTGCTCGGTCAAGTCGGCCCTCGTGCTTCACCCAACCGACCCGTTAGCTTGGTGCAAGGGTCAGTGGCCTAGGAAAGTGTGTGTTGTGTTGAATTCTCGTTTCATTGAAAGCTTCAGAAACTCCAACGACTGCCAGACGTCGGCGTTCACGTTTCCACAACTCAAACGCGGGGCGCACGTTCACGATCCCGTTTTGAAGTCCGAACGTCGTGCACATGTTTGCGTTTCCGTTTCAGCAAGCCAAACTTCATGGGCACGTACACGTTCCCGTTTAGGGCGTCTATGCCCACCGCTGACACATCTTCCTATGCCAGCTTCCGTTACTTTGTAGACACAGCTACCGTACCAACGTAGACCAGAAGACTACCAGGTATAAATAGGCATATAGATGAAAAGCACCAAACTCCACAGGGGTGCTTCGTACGCTCCACAGTTTGCGTTCAGCCCTCACAAACTACTGCCTGGGCGATTTGGCATGCTTGCCAGCACTGATCAGGTCGGACCACAGGTCAACGAACAGAAACCCCAGCGGAAGGCCCGCACCCGTCCCCCCCCCCCCTTCCGGGCGTCGGCCCCTTCCGCCCCTCGGCCACCCGTCTCCGGGGGCCGCCCGCCGCGCCATGCCCGCCAGCGACCACGCCCCGCCGCGAGCTCTCGCGGGCTACATATTCGGCTGCACTGAGCAGACAATGACGGAGTGCCTGACCCGCAATCTCTTCGGCAGCTCCACCAAGTGCAGCGAGGAGGTGGCGACCATCATGCCCGGCACGCCGCTGTTCCTGTTTAACTTCGGGAGACGGGAGTTACACGGAGGGTTCGAGGCGGCGTCCTGCGGCGGATTGGACCTGGTGCCGGCGGCATTCGGCGGGCGGTTTCCGTCGCAGGTGCGGAGGCCCCGCGCAGATCGGGGCAGGAAAACAGAGACAGGTCGCGCAAGGGGGTCGACAAATTGGGGTCTGAAAGGCGTGGTGGGGCTTTGGCGTCCTTTGTGAGCGTGGAGGGGGGGGCTTGAGAATCTGCGAATGCAACGGATGGATCGAGGGAGCGACGCCCAGATACGCTTGGGCGCTCGGTGATGGAGGGGCTGTGGTGACAGCGGGTCGTCCGAGTGCGCTCGCGATCGGCTGGCGGGGCGGAATGGTGTCGCTTTCGCTTGCGCACTGACAGGCGCAGAGAAGGACGCAGGGACGGCTCCCCAGCGGTCTGGACGTCCCGGCCACGTGCGCAGTGGATCCGTGCGGGATGTGTTCAAATGTTGTCGCAGAATGCTTTCGGTGCAGGATAACATTTTCACTCCCAAATGGGTGGGGTGTGGCTGGGGAGTGTTGATCCTCATGCAGCTGCCGGTGCAATTGTGCGCCAACCATCGAAGATTGGAGCGTGTTTGCTTGCGCTTTTATGCTGCAAAGAGTGCATACAAATTTGCTGATGCTCAAGTGAAACTCTTCAGCGCTCACCTGGTCTGAGGCATTGCTGCTTGTGCGGGGCGATCGCGTTCTGCAGGTGAAGGTTCGGCGTGCGGAAAGGATTCGCACTGTGTTGGTAGAGGACGAATTCAGGGAGGCGATATGGGAGAACTACTACGATGGCCACAAGTTCCATTTCAAGCTCAGCCAGGATCAAGTTGCGGCCCTCAAGGCACTGTTCTTGCAGCACAGGCAGCCTGGTGTGGGGAAGCGCTTTCAAACGAGTTTGGCCAACAGCATTGGAAAGAGACCCAGATTGGAGGCTGGGGTGTTCATGTGCCGCAAGGACAAGGCATCCCGGTCGACTGTATCCAGGGCAAACACAATACTCCCATTGGACAGAGGGGTTACATGTTTTGAACCAAATCAAGCTGCAGATCCAGGAGGAATGCTGTGTCTTCCAGAAGGCTGCGATGATGATCCTCAGGCGGGGCTGGTGGGGCCGATGGCCATCTCAAACAGTGAGTTCATACATACACCAGTGAACCTGGAGGTATGCTCTGAGGAGCGCACGACTGTTGTCCTTGGCCCACTGCCAACAGACTGCAACACACAGCAGCTTGTGCAGATTCTGGACTCCCTCGGCCTTGAGGGTCAGTACAACTTCTTCCTCGTACGTGGGATTATCGAAGATGACGGCCACTACTGTTTCCTGAACTTTCGCGATGCGGGGGGCGTTCGTGGCCTGGCCAGCAGGTGCCAGGGCGAGAGCTGGATCGCCATATCTGGCCAGAGGTTTGCTGACAACCCCAAGGCGGGCGTGTGGTACTGGTCGCTCCAGGGGCCGGAAGACCTTGTGCTTAGTTTCCATGCAGAGGCGCAGTGGGAGCTGGAGGGCGTTGCTCCCAAAGACAGCAGCTGGCTGGGAGACAACATTCCACAATTTTTCGATGGGTTCGGAGCGACGATCAGGGCAAGAATGTGCAGTCCTCATGGTGCAGGTGGAAAAGATAGGGTACCGATGGAAAAGATGGGCTTGGTTGTTGGGACAGAAACAGTTAAGCCGTTTGAGTGGCAGACTGTGGCCTGTGCAGGCGTCAAGACGGAGGACGGTGCGGAAAGCGACGAGAGGATAAGAAAGAATGCATTCTTGTATTTTAAGATGGACCTGGAGAAGTTGTCAAAGAAGGTTGAGAATCAGAAGCGGGATGTTGTGCGCTCTGTGAAGTTGAAGTACAAGCCGCAGCAGGGGCTGAAGGCTGTGGACCCCAAATTTCATTTGTACGAAAGTATCTTCAAGGAAATGAGCATTGAGATTGACAACATGATGGACAGCATGGGTGTCCATCATCCCAGGTTGCAGTGACCTGTCAGCTGGGCCATGGACGAGGGGGGTGTGCCACAGGAGTCAAGATCTGGGCCAACAGCCAGCGCGTTACTGGGAACTGTCGTGTCAGTGCAGAGCCTGCATCTTGCTGGCAGATGCCATTGTTGTTATTGAATCAGGGGTTTTGTGCGCTGAGAATGGGAGGCCTGCTTGGTCCCTGAGCCTGCCATTAATGTGCAGCGTGCTGAAGTTATTTGCAAGCATCTGTGGGAAACCGGTGGATTGGACGGAAGCACCTGTGCATGATTGCGTGGTGGACCACTGGACACGAGCAGGTTGGTCGATGGTGCCTTTATGTGCTGACGGCAGCTCGCCTCCTGCTTGACGTCGATTCTGCCCGAGGATGTATCGTCATCAGAATCGAGCACTGCGTGAGGGTGTCGAGCGCAGATCTGCCATCCCTGCTTCATTCATGACGGACGTTGATCAACAGGAGTAAGAAACCTTTCGAATGCCATTGGTCCCGGGCTGCATGTGCGCCTGTGCGGTGGTGATTCCTTTGTTTTTGTGGAAGTCAGAGCGTTAACACGGTGACACTCGGCATGCGGATCCAGTCGTATCTGTGCCCCCTGCCCATCACAACCGCCTTGTCCAGACTAGGCGATTCTTAAGTGGCCATAGATGCACAATTCGCCCCACATCTTTGGAACTGGCGTCGCACCCCTGTGCGACCCTGCCTTTCTTGTGATGATCTGGCTACACCCTGGCCCAACACCCACGCCCAAACCAAACCCCACGGGGCAAGTCGGGCCAGCGCCATTTCATGACAGACCATCTTGTGTTGGTCAGCATAGCAGACCGGCTTTGGCGCCCATGCAAATTTCTTGGGTTGAATATTGAGCACGTCAAAAAATTCCCTTCACAACCTTGCAGGTGAGAGGGCGGCGTTTGTTTTTAGGAAATGCGCCAAAAACAGCTACACAGGAGCTATGTTGAAAGGCAGACATGCTATGTCACTGAAAATCCAGCTCCTCCACGGTGGTCGCGCTCCAAACCAGGCGCCCTTCAAGTCCCAACGGGTCACATCCCCCCCTTTCCGACAACAGGCAACAACGGAATGAACCCCACAGTGGCATGTAGATTTTGTTAAATATTATGACCACCATTATAGTATGATGTATCTTGATGACTGACAGGGCGTATGGCTGGAACAGGATTGGATTAACAAGCTAATGTATAGATGAAAAGAGAAGGATAAATAGTTGGGCATGACTGAAAAAAGTGAAGTTGATGTCGATTCTGGTGTATGGGATGGTAAAGTCATCATCCAGAATCGTCAGGCGTCTAGGCATGGTGAGCATGTGTCGAACGTTTGGTAAATGAAAGACACTGAGAAGATGTTAGTATGCAGCTCTACTGGGTCATGTGCAAGAGAGGTTCATAGGAGGGAAGACAGGACGTCCAAGCTAAAAGGGGGCATGCCTGGATTGAAGCTTCAGCCAGGAGGGAGGCACGAAAAATCTGGCCTGACAAATACGGGAATGGATGGCTGTGCAAAGAGGTGAAGCTAGTGGCTAAGTTATTCCAAGAATGCGAGCTGCAAAAGGTGTGTAGAAAGGGTTTGGTGTGCTTGATATGGGCAGTAGGCAGAATAGGATGGGATGAGGTTACTGGTCATGACTCGAGTATGAAAGAAAGAGACAAAGGAAGTGCCATATGTTGTAAGGCTGATTGAGCATCAGTTGTGTGCGTGCCTGAAGGCTGCATGGATCTGGGGTCAATGAACAGTGTGTGCATGCTGCAAGCAGCAAGCGCCATGGAAGGTTGCCCCTTGAGCATGTTATGTTATTATGCAGCCGTGAAATCGCTGAAACAGCTTCTGTCTCTTCATGAAAGGACAGGTCGACAGCCATGACTGAAAAGGGCGTCCGCCCGAGTCCAACAACACCTGAACATGCTTACATAAGTGGCAGGTCATTGTGACTAAAAGGAAAAGAGAACGGATGTGTGCTAAGGAATGTTAAGTAGGAAAGCAATTGGGAACAAGGTATGAAATTGGGTTGCAGCGATATCCCATAATGACCAACCGTACATGGGACCAAAGACAGGAGTGTATGACAACAAAGGGAAAGGCCTTGACGGAATGTGACGTGTTGTTCATTATAATGAGATTTCAACTGCTTGGAATAGTTAGCCCTGACAGTAACTCGCTGCTGGGATTGGGTGCAAATCTACTGATCCATTGGCACCCCAAGTATAGACCTAGCTGAATGTTATGACATGGAATGTACTGTCAAAAAGATGCGCGCATATCTATTATCACCGGTCCGCAAGGATACCTAGTTGTGTTCGCTCGCATGGGTGTGATGAAACGTCAAAAGAAACCACTATGCCAACTGGGAACACGCGGGCATGAAATGACAGGCCCAAAGCGGGTGGCGGCACTGCTGTAGAATCAGTCTTTGACGGGCAGTAGAGTATTGACTCAATGATGTGACCAGTTCGCGGACGGACTGTCCATCCGTCCACATACGGACGGAAGCGGACAGAGTTGGTATTGAGCACGCGCATGATTGATAAAAGGTTACTAAAAGCCAAGGAGCTTCGGATGGAGGGGGGAGGGCCCCGCCTTGCACCCATCAGAGGGGCAAGGAGGGGCACCGGTCACCTACACGGTCTGCTCAATGGACCTAAAGTGGGAGGTCCTTGCCGTCTCCCACTTCAAGGTGTGGCTTCGCTTCAATGCCGCATTCCCTCTCGTCAACTATGAGGAGGGAGTGTGGCTGTCGAATTCGTCTAGCAAGAGGGCGTAGAAGCTTGAAGAAAACGCATGCAAGCGTGCTTAGGAGACGCGCCCCCCTACCTACTGGGTCGTGCTCTATTCGGATTCTTTGCAGAGAGGGTACAAAGCGGGTCACCGCCATGGAAGGCACATTTTGATGAAGGGAGAAATTTGGGCCCTTGGTAGATCTGCCAGCCCAGGGACCAGAATCGGTATGGTGCAGAGGATTGCACCGTGTGCACGCATGATGCAAACTGCGTTATGTGTGCATATGCCACTGAGCGCGGCAAGACCGCATTTGACTTTGTCATGATGGACAAGGAATGGCAAGAGGCCGAGGACGCCGAGGTGTGGGGCCCCACGGAACTCGAAATCCGCCAAATGTCTGACATGGCTTGTTGGACATGGTCGAGGACACGGACATTGCTAATCCCTACGGCCATGGTGCGCCTGCAAGCGCCCCTCCTGGTGAGGATGGCGGACGGGCAAACGCTGGATTGGATGGTGCGCCCGACGCAGGGTCAAGCGCGGGAAACGGTGGCAGAGATGGTATAGGAGTTGGTGGGGATGCCGACATGGGGCTTGTCGACATGACGGACGGCAGGGATTACATTGCAATTGAGGACAACGCTCAAGAAGTGGGCCTGTACGGCGACATGGAGGAGGGTGATGCTAGCATTGAGTGTGGATGCGTCCCATTGTCAGAAGGGAGCGGATGGCAGGTAATTCCGAGGCTGGGCTAAGGTATTCATAATATTGAGAGAGAGCATAGAGTATTGTGCAAAGATAATTGCAGTTGCTTAGGTGCCTTTGATGTGATTTGGCCTGTTATAAGCGTGGAAAATGCGTACTGATCTTTTACTTAATAAAGCAGTGATAAAAGTGCATGTTTTGTAACATGCAATGAACAACTGATTTGATTTGATGGGTGATATGACATGCTATAGGGACTGACGATCCGTATTGATAATCCGCTTGTCCGTTGGCTGGATAAAGGGTATGTACCTGATAATGGCCTTGACCGCAAGCAGGGGGGTTGAATTTGTTGGACTTTTGAAGTGACGCTAAAAGGGCCGCTTCAGCATGAATCCAAGATGGCAGTACAATGATGAGTGCCAATTGAGTTGAATAAAGTAATTAATGGGATGTTACATGGGGAATGGCTGTGGTCACCTGATCCATGGGGGAAGAGCGTGGATCAAGTTGGATTCCAAGGTGACTGGTGAAAGTAATATTGGCTAAAAAGTGACGGGTTGACAAGGGACACTTAGGAATTGATTTGAATAAGGCGTGTTGAGATTTGACTAGAGACGGGAAAGGCAAGGGAGAGCCAATGTGATCAGGGGATGATCCTGAATATTCGGCAATCTCCCCTAGATTCCTCAGAGGGGGCGGGGGGTGCGCTGGGGCTATAAATCGTGGGGCCGTGCTCCATTTGGACTAGCGGTTCTGGGTGGCTCTGGGCCTTGGGGCAAAGAGACCAACTAGAAAACTAACCGTTTCCCCTTGTAGTACAGGTCATTACCCGTGAAAGTCAGTAATACTACACTACTGCTTACTATACAATACTACTACTATAGTATACTACAATACATCTACTTACAATACTGTTGTAATTATTTTTGCCTGACAATGTCTCCTTGAAATGTCTGACCATCCAGTGTTCGGGTCGCCAATATATGATATGAAATTTATGGCAAGCTGGCGACCTGTGAGCCTCAAAATGTGGTTAGGAATTGGCGAATCTCCTATAGAAGGACGAACTCCAGCAATAAAGGAGGATACGGAGATAGCAATGTTGCAAGTCGTATGGCTATCTCGATGCGCGCCCGATTCTACCAAGATACGGGGCACGATACCGATGCCACGGAGGTCCTACATCCCAGGAAGTGACGCGACGCGCTGGGCTCGGGGCGCCACCCCCTTGGGCGTGCAAGCTTGGCTCAGGAAGCTGCGTCCCCACTCCGAAAATTCTTTCAAACTGCAGCATTGCTCGGAGGATGGATCTGCACCGATCGGCCGCTGCAATGCGTGTCCGATTGGCTCGCACCAGCAGTCGGGATCGAGGGCCTGCGAGCACCGATGGCAATCGGCGGGACCGGCGATGGCTGCGACTCGTAGCGAATCTTCGCCGACGGATCCACTAGCCGGGTGGAGGCCTCGATGGCTGCGCGGGATTGCGGCTTGCGGAATGTGCAACGGCAAGAGGCGCCAGCGCTGGTGGTAGTGCAATGCAGCAACGGTCTCATGGGACATGGGGCGGGCTCTGGGGGCCCAAATGGTGTACCGCTACTAGATTAGTAATAGTGGCAGACAGGGCAGCGAACGTGGGCATCCAGTGAGGCGATGCAGGGCGGAGATTGTGCGTCTCAAACGCCTTCCCAGATGGGAAGACTTTGCCAATGCTGGCCAAGCTTTCCATCAAAGCTGGTCAACTGGAAGTGACCCAAGAGAGGAGGTGGTGCGTGCTACAACGATTTACGGCATCTGCAAGGCAGTGCACGCAATTCGATGACTGTACTGCTAAATTTCAAACAAGATGATGTTCAATCTATGTGATTAATATCATTGTGCAACTGGAAATTTGTGGAAATTGCTGCAAGCCTAAGCTGAAGAAACTGACAAATCAAAGCTCTGACGTCCGGCCTTAAGTGACTGAGGAATTCTCAAAGTGCTTGTGGAACAGATCTGACTTCTCAGTGATTGTCATGCACCAAAACGCCAATGTTGACATGGATTTTCATGCTGATCAATACACAATTGATCCAGGGCAGCCTAGGGCGAGTTTTGACGTCATCGCTTTTCAATTCTTCTGCCTTAGGCAGATGTATTTAACATGGTTCTATGAGGTCCGATAGCCCAATAGGGATGCGACCTGTTGCGCACGGAAACATCAAGAACTTGGTCATGAATTTGATTATGAAAGTGTTTAGACTTTTGTCGCTGATGTGCTGGGTGAGTGTATCAGCCCTTAATTCAACCAAGAAGTATCACTGGGTAGATTTGTGGCGTGGCTGTGACGCCACAGCATTGTTTGTGAGCAGTACATTGTGGTGCGGGAAAAGGGCAGGCGGAGCCATTGGTGTGAATGAGCATTCCTGCAAATCTCTCAGGTCGCAGTACAGATTCGATAGTTGTGCTGTGCGTGTGCTGGAAAGTGACGAGGGAGTAAAGTGATGCCCACATGAGTGTTGCAAGGGGGCTACGTGAGGATTAGAAGAGCATGCTGTGAGGTTTGCGGAAGCACGCTCAGACGCGATACGAATAGTAGAGTATGATGCGCTAGGAGGGTGAGAATGATGTGAACTGCCATGTTTGAACGAACCGGATGGAAATTGTATAAGACTGTGTTGTACCGCCCATTCTGACATGGCTAGGGTGGTTGGGGAGTGGCTGCCGTGCTGTGTGCGGGCCGCATGCTGCATGCTGCTGTGCCCAGTGTCGCAGGTGCTGAACGGGACGGACCATAGTCCGCAACGTTGTAAGCACCCTGTTGACAGTCTCGACGTGCGCGACCCGTGCACGCAGGCTGTGGCGCACAGCCCGACCAGAATGGCTTTGCGGCCAGGAATTTGAGGTCTCCTGCGCTCGGATATCGACAGATCGCGCCCACTGCATTTTTGCCATTCGAGTGCATGGGTTTCCAAGCGACTCTGTGAGAACCGAAGCGGCTTTCCGCGTGTCCCTCACCCAAGGCCTGGATTTCTGCGTGAGCCCAGACGTGCAAGGCCAGGAGGCCCGTTTTAGTTGGATTTTACGTGGCGGAATCGCTGGGGACGTGACAGCAGGGGAGCTGTGCGTCCCCAGATTCGTCTCTGTCGACACAAATCCAATCGAGCCGGAAGGCAGGACAGGCGAAGGCTTGGCACCTTGTGGATTTCCGTCTGGGTGGCTGCCATGTCAGACGGCCACTCTTGCACTAGTATTTTGTAATTGCAATTATTTATCACGGGTCCATTGGCAACGCCTGCGGGGCCCCAAAGCCATGTGAAGTATTGCTAGTACATAAGACCTAACCCACTGGGGAAGCCTTTGGGGCCCCTTGTTGATTGGGAACGCCTTCGGGGCCCCCTCTGAGCGTTGTACCAATGTCTAGTGTGTTGTGACCGGCTTCGGGTGACTAAAAGGGAGCAGTAAGGCTGAAAGGGACGTATTGTTCAGAGTGTTTGGGGTTTGTTAGTGTACCATCACCGGAAGAGACATTTAGAAGAGTGCATCAAGTTCGTCTATATTGTGAGGTGCGGAGACCTCCTTGGTGGGATAGGTCCAATGAAGTGCAAGGGGACCGGAATAGACATGTGAACATCACCAAGAGACAACTAGGACATAATTATATTTCGTTACATGTTGTCCTTTGTCAGATACAACCTTGAGGTTTAAGGCATGAGCCAGCCCGAGAAGAACTTTCAAAACAATACTAGGCCCTGCGAGACTAACACTCCCCGTATTAAGCGCAGAAATCTGGAGTGCCCGCCTGCTCCAGTGAAGAGCAGCCTGTCAGGAAACACACAAGTAGCTCAGGGACATTCACTGACCCAAAATCAGACACACCACCTACGAAAGAGCTGGAAAGGGCTGTCTAAGAAAGTTGTAAAGAGCTGAACTGTGCTGAGTGCACACAAAACCAGCGGAAAAGCTGGACGTCAAACTGTACTCCGATGACATATTGGTGTCGTTTGGCAGTGTAAGAAGCCCTGGGAATAGTACTAAAGACTGGGCAGGCGTGCTCATAAACACCCATCAGCTGGTCCAACTTTGAACAGCAGTTGGTGCTGCGTTACTTACTGTGGTCTGCGTCAATCTATTTGCCTATGGTCCGATTCTCACCGTGAGGCTTGCTGGGCTAATTCGAAAAGTGAATGCACTGGTCTGGCGCATCTTTCGCTCTTTAATGCGCGGTGAGTCATTGCAGCTGGCCAATTTGGCTAGGGAACTTGCGCGGGTGGGCAGCTCAGGCCGACAGACGGGTCACGCCGCAGCCTGCGACAGGACTCATTTCCGGTTCAGCCAGCTGCCCTAATCACTTTCAACTTCTCTGTACATTTGCGCTTGGAATTGTAGTGGGTTGATGCGTGCCGCTTGGGTGCCTCTGTCTGGGCGTTTGGATTGGACGTTCGCTCTGACTCATATGTACGTGGCCGTGACTCACCCGCCATAATCGGCTGTCACACGCGATGGCCATTCAACAAGTGGGTGCAAAGCCAATGCGTATTCTGCTCCAGATGGATGCGCACAGGCATGCAATAGCAAATCAGGCTAGGTTACAGTCTGTTCCAATTGTGCGCAACTCCCATACGCCACTGGTTCCTGTGTCCCTCCACAACACTACATGCACACCGTACCAGCGCGAGCCAGCGGAAAAAATGAGGGCGTCATCGTCAGGCATGGCCACAGCACGACGATACCTATGCCTAGTCTCTACTCCGATAGTTTCCGGCAATGCGGACTGGATCCTCGCTTCAGAGACCCCGTTCACACACCTCTCCTGCTTGCCGGGCGACGAATTGGACCACTCGCAACGCGTCTTACAAGTTCATAATATCAACAGGGCAATCGACAGACATCGCCCTGTGGGCGCCCAGCACAGCCGCCTCAGCCACTCGCACTGTGCCAACACAGACTGTGTGCAGACCTCCACTGCGACTATCGCTGACCTACATGCGCCCACTGGTATAACAATGTCAAAAGGCGGAATGACAACACAAGATTCACAAAATACGGGACTGGCAACATTGCGCCCCCTCCTCCACGTACCTTCGTCCTCCATTCCAACAGGGTCCCCTTCACAGCAAGCCTACCAGCTGGCCGGCTGGCAGCCTAGACACTCAGCCACACCAGACAACAGTGGACGTGCTCCAGTGGGCCAAAATGGAACGACAAGCACGCCAGCCTACTGCTGTGCTGCACACGCCACATAAAAGGGCCTGGCCGCCACCAATCCATGCACTCCCGACAGCCTGCAGCTTCATATGCTGGGCAGTGTGAAAATCCACCCAACCCCCTCCGTGTGCCCCCTTCATTTTATCTTTTTCAACAAACAATAGGAAACAATCCCCCCTCATTCGTTACTTTCCGCCACAAAAACGTCACAACACATCCCGCCCTCTACCTCCCTGCCCCGTACCCCACTCGCTGCCAGACGGTACCCTCCCATCTTATGCTTCGTTCCACCAACCTCGCAATGTTGGACAGTGGCCTCAGTCACACCTCCGTAGTCGGACAGCCATGGTCTTCTCCAAAAACACGAGGCAGCAACAAGGGAACAGGACCAACAAATCTCCCAGCTCCTCCCTCGGCCTCTGAAATCATGCCCTCATCCACCCGAAGAATCATTCGAGGCAACAACCCTGCAGCATCGTCTCCATAGTTTCATCAACACGCCCACAAGCAACCTACTATTGCGATCTTCACAAGTTCCCAGCTTGCCTCCCGCCCTGCGCCTTGCCCAAATGCAGACAGTTGCTAAGTTCTGCACGCTCCGTTTCACAGGCGGCAATCCCCAAGGATGGCCAGCCTGCCACACCCAGCTGCACTCCTGTCACCCACCCCGGTGGCATCTCTGGGCCTACCTGTCATCCACCCAGGGCAGACGCGCAGCCCACCGTTGGAACAACCGAAACTGGCCCATCTCCGCTTACTATCACCTTGGAAGGTTTGAGCGAAACAAACACCCAATAATCCCATCCAAAAATCTCCATGTGACACCCAGAGATTTAACATTATGCGCTCTTCCATCAAGCAGAGAAATTCGAAAATCGAAGGAGCTCTGAAAAGTTCGCGGCCTTGTTACTCGATTCCAGCAGCTTCTCCTTGTTCCAGGCTCAACAGAAAATGTCTGGCGCCTATACCAGTTTGCGTTGCCCACCCCCCAGTCTCCATTCCTGCTGGTAACATTCCTCTCATTTTCGCCTCGAAGGAATAAGGGTTCACGTCCAAAGTGAAAAGAAAACGGGGCCAGCCTTCGTCGACTGCGCAGCCTGCCCAAACCCCCCTATCATTTCAGGTTGGCCACCAGGCAGCGGACAGTGGAGCTCTCCAGTGCAGGTTGGGACCCCCGGCGGCTCCCTCGCCAGTTCACGTGCCCAGCCCTGTCCAAGCACACCTCTGCAAAGCTCGCGCCATAGCCAGCACGCCGCAGGCGATCCACTACCATGCTCTGCACACGCGCGCTCAGGCAGGTGGCAGAATACACAGAGTCGAACTCGCCCCAGCCGCCCTGCTGCTCGAAAGAATCGCCGCCATCGGAGCTGCGTCGCACGTCATGCGCCTTGCCGGTCATGCTGTCGTACAGCTTGGACAGCTGGGGCCTCAGGGAACGGCCACCCTCGCTCTTGCGACCCCAGATGAGCACGAACAGTGCTTTGTCGTACATCTGCACCTGTAACAATGGGCCGACAACAGTATCAGCAACAACACCGAGGTGCAGTGCAGGGGGAAAACACAACAATGCGTCGGTTTTACCAGCCAGAGAGAAAATTTGCGGCTTTCCAGGAGTTCTTTGTTCATCTGATATCGCTCTTGCTGTTGTCAGGCTGTCAGGCAGGTCCTTTCCTATTCCTTCAGTCGGGGCAAGGAGGTAACCATCAGCTCCCCTTTCGCTGGCCGCAGTGTAAATTAACTGCTTCGATTAAAACCCAAGTCTTTGCAGTATGGCAAGAATTCAGTCAAACCCAGAATCCTCCAGCCCCAACTTCCATCAATACCATGGAAAAAATACAATCAAAGACAAAAACATTCCTTGCTAGCTCTGGCAGGCTGGGACACAGCTGAATGCCGCTAAACACACGCTATGCTGGCGCCGATCCAACGAGTCGAGGCAATCATTGCACATGCAAACACGCCCGTCATCGCCTGCAAGGTGCGAGGAACAGCATCCTGTTCCTACAACGTCATCCAACACGGGCCTGCACTCTTAAATGTGCCACAAGTCCCAGAACAACGAAAAGCCAGCCCGTGCATCCCGCAGTGTCGGCCCTGTCTTCGTCCATTGTGATGTTTAGGTGACAAGCCAATTCGATGACCGTCAGGAAATCGTGTTGTAAACGGAGCGCAGTCCCGACCGACACCCACCTTGTGCGCACACTTCTTCAGCGTCGCCGCGATGTCCCGCACCGCCTCGTCCACCACCTCCTCTGTGCCGCGCTGCCCGCCGGCGCCGCCCAGCGTGCCCGTGGACCCAGTGCGCCGTGGCCGATCGGCCGTGGGCAATCCCGCCGCCTCGCCCGCATTCCCGGGCGGCTGGCCGCGCCTGCTGGCGGCGAGCGCAGATGAGATGCTGTCCTCCGCGGCGGATGCGTACAGGGAGGATGGTGGTCGAGGGGGTGGCGGGGGATGCTGCTGATGCTGATGCTGATTGTGGCTGCGGTGGCTGCCGGGGGCGCGGGAGGATGTGGAGGGGGGCTGGTCGTCGTCGGGGACCGGCGCAGGGCTGCGGTCCCGGGTGGACCGCAGGGAGGCGCGGTGGAATGCGTCGCGCAGCGACGAGACGTCGCTGCGGCGGGATGTCCTCCTGCGGGCGGCAGAGGGCAAGATTTGTTACAAGAGAGAAAGGAACAGGGCACCCCTTCCGAAGCAAGTGTATGCGAGACTCTTTTCCATGCCGTGAATAGATGATATGGAGCCTCCGGCGCGAAATGGTGAGCGCACAATGCAAGCGCGGGGGCCAGAGGGGACGTCAGGGGGACGTCAAGAGGTGCGGCGGTCCCAGGCGAAAGACGGTCGACGCTGTGGTCTTTTCGCTGAAGCGCCGTTTTCTTCTTTTTTCCTTTTTTGCGGTGGTTTGGGTTTGGGGTTCGTCCTGTTGTCCACCAAAGACAAAGTACAGCATTGACTCGTGCTCCCAGGTCCTCGAACCTTCTTCAGTCCCTTATTCCTTATGCGATCACCCCATTTGTTAGTACTTCCTCCATTCGTTATTGTACACTGTCTTAAACAAAAACTTCGTTCAATGCACAGACTTTAACCACAAAGCCGGTCAGATATGGAAACATTGGGCGCAACCCCCACAGCCACCTGCTTCTAAAACGGGTCAGCCCAAACCCTTCTGTGCAGCCCCTAACGTCGCCCTTGCTTTGGCCATAAATTTCACTAAGGCCCTTGGGATCTGGACCGCTGTTGTCCCTTCGAGTGGCAAGCAAAGAAATTGCCCGCAGATGTGGATGGTCAATATAGGCAGCTCTGTTTCGCCGCCGTCAAGGCGTGTGTGGTCCTCACGATCACACAACGAACCGTTTTCACAGTGACACTGAAATTCAAGGTCTTCTGGCCATGGGACACTTGCTACATAGTGGGGCCGATTCCCCCATACATGATGGATTGACTTGAATTTTTGACAATATCCTCAACAGTCATGGCTGCAATTATGGAAGAATCTTTATCCAAAACAGAAGATTCTGTGATGGGCAAGTCGTGCGCAAAAGGTCGCTGCGAACAATTATTGTGGGATGAAGAACATAAGCAACTATCCTAATTGCACATTCCTAGGAAAACGAACGCTGCACATCACCAACCAAAACGCTACCCTAATCGCGCACTTGAATTAACCCTGCTCAGTTCAGGCAACTAGAGCGACCGTGAATACCATGAAACTCCGCTTGCCATGACAACCAACTCGTCCAGCTTATCACACACTGAAGTCTACAAACCAACTACCCCTAGTGGTTCTTCAGCAGTCGCCTATTTTGCGCAGAGCTCACTGTTTCAACAATGAGATGAAACGACGCGTCTCGACCACCCAATTTTTCCAATTCTATCCTGCCACACAGTTCCTCAGGGATCAGTGACAACTTGGACAAGCGCCATTCTGGCCAAGCCATCGTACCCGTATTTAAAGTGCAGCGCTGTGATTGGGAAAGGTGCACCCGTTTGAGGGTCCGCCATGAAGTCACAGCGACCTTGTGGGCGGACCAGGGCGGCAGCCAACGGGTGCTCTTGCGGTTGTGGCACCGTCGAGTGACGATCTAGGCACACGGCTGCGGGCGGATTCCGGCTGGAATCCTTGCAAGGGATACGCGGCTGCCTCGTATTGCGCCCACCAACCTGGCTGCTGGGGCGCACAGTTCTGGCCCTGGCGCGAGGTGGATGGGTGCACCACGCAAGAAGAACGTTGGGCGCTCAATAACCTGGCCGGGGGGGCCTTGCACACTCTTTTACAAGCGCAAACGCTGCGGCCAGCGAGGCCGTCTTTGTGCAACGCCACCGAGGCGGTCTTGTGCGTGGAGATCTGGTCCGTGGCAGCCTCGCCAATGAGCACTGCCACCAAGCACCACAACGGCCAGCGGAGATAGCCAGCGGTAGGCTGGGCAGGCTGGGAAGTCTGCGCCGGAGTGAAGGGGCTCAGGGCTCCGCGCAGAAGCGTCGCGCTCTCGTCACCTGCGCGAAAATGCAGCCCCAAGAACGACGGAGGCGATCTCCCGTCGGTCTTACGCCCCGGCCATCCATGCCCCGATTTCAGGCGGCACGATCGGCCTTCGCGCAAGCCCTGTCCAAAAGCACGGCAGCCCCTTGCCCCGTGCGCCGCTGCCGCCGTGCCCGCGCCCAGCGGGTTGGGGCTCAAGCCAAGCAGGCGAAGTCCACGCCGTATCGTGTTCTCTCAACCGCATCCAGAGTTGATGTGGCAGCACTTTTCTGCCTCAGCCCATTGTCTTTTTTCATGGAGACCCAGGTCGTCACGCGAAGCCCAGCCGCCACGCGGTGTGGAAAGACCACATTCAGCGGATCAAGGGCCTCTCGAGGAGGGTCTGGCGCCACCGTCCGTCATGAACCCACCCCTGCCACGATCCGTCAATCTTTCTGCGAACAAAAATCTGACCGGGAAGATACGCTCCCGCGCGGCAAGCGCAAGGGCCGCCCGCGACGGCGACGCGGAGGGGCGGCCACCGCCGACGGTCGCCGGGGGGGTCAGGCGTGGCGCCCTCCGCGACGCTGCGCCCGCGCAGCTCAACTTCTCAGCGGCTTTCGCACGCCCGCGGACGCGCAGAAGCGTATGAGGGGCAAAACAGCGGAAGAAAAGGGGCCGGTCACGCGCGTCGCGGGCCACGACAGGGCGATCTTCAGCTGCGCTCGACTCGACAAGACGCGTCGTGCACCCCAGCGCTTGTTCTGCAAACCAGTCCCCCACGAAGAGGCGGCGCGCGCGCAAGCGGGCAGATCTACCCGGGCCCGCCCGCGGGCTAACGAACAATGCAGCGCCCCCGCTCCATGCAACGACACAGCCTTCCCAAGAAAACCCCAAAAGCGGCCATGCGGCCGCCCCGCCGGCGCCAGCGCACTGCGCCGAGCAGGCGGGCGGCTGCGGCCGCCGTCCGCGCACCCCGCCCGAAGGATGCCCCACTCCGTCCCACCATCCTCCACAGCACACGCGGCGCCGCACAAGCCGAAAAACCACGCAGCCATGAACCCTCCCGTGGCAACCTGGTGCTTCGCCTCCTTTTCTTTTCCCCTCCCTTTTTCCCCATCTCCATTTTTGGCCCCGCTGCCAAAACTGAATGCAGACCAATCGCCACGGCGGCGCCCCCCCCCCTCTCTCCCAACCTCCCACCTCCCACCCCACCTGTAGTTCTCCAGCAGGTTCTTGAAGGACTCCGGCTTCCGGTTGATGGCGATCGGCCGGCCAGCCCTCACCTGGTCCGGCGCGTTGCGCACCAGCCAGGCCAGGTACGAGTCGGGGTACTTGTCGAGCGTGTCCAGCGCCACGTTGAAGTCCTTGCCGCGCACGTCGAAGGTCACCGTCGAGGAGCCGCCGGAGGCGCCGCCGCGGTCGGTGCCCATCGCGTCGCCCGCGTGCCAAGGCCGCAAATTTGGTGCTGAGTCTCAAGTCCCACCTGCGCGCGCAGGGCCTACTCTTGACGGGAATGGGCTCCTGTCGCTAGCTGCGACGTCCGCTGTTGCAGGGCCGCGCATTTAGGGCCCCTGGGGGACGCCCGGCGGTGTAAGAAAAGTTTGCCAGGCGGTAGGCGGTGGGTGGAAACCCGGGGGGAGGGACGGGGGGGGGGGGGCGGCGCCCCGCGAAGAAACGTAAAAATGGAAGTGGTGGCGAGAGCGGCCTGGCCGTTGCATACTTCCAGGGGGGGGTGAGGGGGCGCCATGCAGGCCAGGGAAGCAGGGTTACTACCCCGGAGGCTTAGTCAGAAGGAGCCATCGTGGCGGTCCTTACGCATGTTTGCGACAGGACTGACCAGCAGGGGGTTTCAGGGGCATCTCGTGTTACTGGCGAGCGTGGTTGGCGTTGGGGAAAGCGGAGACGGCCTTGGCCTTGGCAGCGGCGGTGCCTGGCGCAAGGCGAGAGACGATGACGCCCGTCGGTCTCCTCTACCCGTCACGAGTTCAGGGCCTAGGCGCGTCCGGCTGCGGCTGGGCCGATAACGAGTAAGTTGCTGCTCGCCTGCGCGGTGTGACATGACCATTGTCAGACTGCGCTCGAGGGGTGGCGGGTCTTGCAGGCGTGCGAACCGCCGTGCTCTCCGCCGCTGCCACTTGTGCGCCCGACGCTGTACGTGCTGTTGGCGCTATCGCGCCGACCGGGCGTCCGCTCGTGTTCCCCGTTGTCGCAATGCTGTATTGCTGGGCGTGCCGTACCTTGCTGGATCTTGTCGATCTCGCCGACCATGCCGTCCAGGGCACAGATTCTTGCGGGATGGTTCCTGGGTTCCTTCCGACATGGTACCTCGATGGTTCGGAGACTTGCCGTTGACCGAGAGTTGGGCAGGATTTGCATGCACGGCGTCCCAGCAGCCCATGAACCATTTGAATCGGAGGAAGCTTGGGTGTGCGGCTTGCACCTTGTGACTCGGCTTCTTGGATGCGCTGGCTTTTAGGTCCACGCCTCTGGCTCAAGTGTTCTTTTGAGGTTGCCGGTTGTGGTGCAGGAACTGGACCCACACCAGTTCTTCTGTTGCCCGGTCCTTGGTTTCGTGATAATGCGACTGCAGAAATAGTATATTGGCAGTACACAAACTCAGTGCATATTGATGCATCAAGACCTACATTAACGCGCGCATGAATACGTCAAGGTGCAAAATATACTTTCATCTCGCAGGTGCACTTCAGTCCCCTTCCGCTATTCCCCGCCCATCCCCAATGCACATTGAATAAGTTCCTTGCATGTGGATGTTGCGCAGCAACCGGTGAGAATTTGTGGAACAGATCTGCAAAATGGAAGCACGCTTGTGCCTATTTCTGTTCGAGGCGACGCCCATTGCCTGTGCAGCAGGGTTCTCTCAAATCCTTTGATTACATTTGTCACATAAACATGGCCAAACACTGCCCTTGCACCTTAGAGGCGATGTTGGGCACAGAATCCAGATCAGTGTTTTTGAATGCATCGCATGTTTTGTTCATTGTCGCACAGACTACCTCCCCCGGAATCCCGAAAACCCTCCCATCTCCCAAAAGAAAGTAATCTCATGTCTGATTCCATTTTCTAGTCATGTGCCAATCCGCATTGCAGACCCTGGGACAATCATAGCTACCCACAGTTCCAATAGAATCCGGTGCTCGCAGTGTTGACAAGAATCTACGTGCTGAAAACCAGGAAAGCAGGGTTCCCATTCGGGATCTTTCTCAGGTACTGGCCAGATCATGACCTGTTTCAAACTTTTGCCTGAAAGGGAGGTGGAGGGTTGGGGCGCGTCAGCGGTCGAGAAATTTCTGCCCGTCACAGGTCTTTGCTGCCCTGTGTTTGGGAGTATGGCACACTGAACTGGGTAGCTATCTCCGATTCGAGCCGATGAACCAAGGGGGGTGCCCTGACAGGGAGATGAATTCAAGATGGTTTGCAGCCATCGGAAGCTGGCTCACAGCAGGAATTGTAGAGGGGCAGGTCTTGTCAAGGCCAAAGGTGAGTGTGGCACTGGTGACAGCTGTCAATTCTGATGAGCCTTTACTGGGCATCGCAAGGGCATGTGGAATTCAAGGTGAGGGGCCATTGATTTGATGGCGATGATGTGGATCTCTTTTTGCAACCTCCAGTTCATTGTTACTGCCACAATGGGCTCTACACACCCAAATGGCTGAGCTCGGAGCTGTCCTGCATCATAGCGACTGCACCCAAGCCACAACATCCTAACAATAATGCAGGTTGCAGACGCAGCAAAAGTGCTGGCGGGGAACAGAATTCCGAGTTGTTAAAACCATGCACATCAGTGTACTCAAGCCTTTTACAAGCAGCAAGGAAGCTTGTCCTACTACAACTAGTAGGAGAATTGCCCTGCCCATCCGCTCTGCTCTCCCATTTCCAGGTGTCGTTGCCACCCGACGCCTCCTGTGGCTCGTCGCAGCCCGCACGGGAGGACGCAGCTCGAGCTGACTCACCGCAGAGTTGCCATGGATTTCTCCAACCCACTCCAGGGCTGCCATGAACCCACCTTGGCTGCGCACCCACCACATCACTGCTGCAGCAAGCAATCCCGCTTTTGGGAGAACGGTGAGGTCCCCGAGACCGTGACTGATCTCGACGGAAATTGCAATGAACGCGCACGGTGAGACCCACTCTCGAAACCCGCAACCCATAACCTGTAACTGGGGCGTCCCCATTGACGCATCCGTTACATTTAGTCACACCGCCTTCTTCAAATGCTTACGGCGCAATGGACCGGTGGCAGAAGGCCCACTTGCCGGGTCGCCTTATCCTCAACCCCCACAGCACGCGGTAGGGTTTTCCAGGTTTCGGTTTCGAAACCAAGGCCTTGGAAGCGACACGAGCGCGACGGCCAAGCGCCCTCTGCTGGCCATGGACACCAGCGGTGAGCCGTCGCCCAAGCGTCCGGGATCGCTGGCGTCTCTGCAGCAGCGCGGCTCAGTGGTCCATTGGCCCAGCACCCGCTCTTGGACCGTTGCTGTTTGTTTGGCGCTGCGGCGCTGGTTCAATTGTGTCGGTCAGTTGCCGGGGGGCGGATCGCTTTGCGGTGGCGGTGGAATGCCGCGGAGGGGCGATGGGCCCGGTGCTGCGGGGCTGACTGCCGTTGACGGCCAAGTGTGGTGGGTGGCCCTGTGGACGTAACCGGTGTGCTTGACACGTGGATGTGGGTGCACTTCTCGAGCAGGCGGGGCCCCCGGGAAGATGGTCATCGACGTGGAATACTGGTGCGGCCTGTAGCACGTTTCATTCCTGCCTGCATGGGCGGAGTGCGCTTTTTGTGGCTCAGGCAGCTGCTGCTGTTCCGACCGTCGAGGACGTGAAAAAGTTGCCAGGGCAGCCCTTTTGGCAGGCAATGCTTGTCTCTGGCAACATGGGGCCTGAGGGTTCCCTCGTTGCCGTTGCGTTTGCTTGTGAAAGGCAATCGTCATATCTCCGGAAAAGACGCCCAAGCGCCGGGCCCTTCGCGACCGCCGATGATGTTCTCTCCCTCGCCCTCGGGGCTGACAGTTGGAGCGTAACCTGTGGGGCTGCTTGGGCAGCCAGGATTGCGCTTCGTTTGACCGGATTGTCGTGTGGCTGTGCGCTGCAGTGTTGCATGACAGTACGGTCCCCGCTTCGAGAGCCTTAAGGGCAAGGTCGAGGATGCCTTTCCTGGCGTCTTCGAAATGAGGGGCAATCCGGAGGTAAGGGGACGTCGTCGTCCAGCGCATGCGCCGATACTGTTGGAGCACGACCCGTTCGCGCTAAAGAGGCGAAGCACCCTGGGCGCTGGCGGGGATTTCGGCAACCAGGGAAAGCATGGGCCATGAGCTAGATGTGCAGCAGTGGCAGCGCCCTGCGCTGCCAATTGGGATGCTACCAACTCAAACTCAATGCAGGGCGCCACGGCATCCAAAGTGTTTGAACTGCGTTGTCCCTCATATATTCAAGACTCTGCATAGTCATGTGCCCAGCATCGGCTCACAGGTGCACGGTCTGTGTCATGTCAGTTTGTGACAAGTGTAACCCAAGAATTGGCACTTTTCACACTCGCAAACAGACTGCAACTGGCAGCCATTACACACAGTGGCACACATGTGCGGTGCTTCCATTTGTTGCTTAAAGGGGTTGCCTGTGCTGCTTTTGGTATTCCACAGTAAACGTTCAGATTATGGTGACTCGGAATTGAGTTTCTGTCAGTCTGACTGTCCATGCAGCTGTAAGTTTGGGCGGGCCCAATTCAACGAGTCAAATGTCATATCTGGACACATTTCTGGTGTGTCCATGGAATTGGTGCTCTGGTTGAGACCAGCAGTGCGTTTTCCCTGCTGGATGGTCAACTCAGAAGTGACCTGCTTTTGTTTGCTCCCCATTGTGGGGTTGCTGGCTTGTCTGTGGTGTACCTTAGTCGGCCATGGCCTATGAAGTCAGCCATCGGGTATGAACCTTGAGATGTTCTAAAGGACGTGTTGTTATTCAGGGCTCGCCCCGGCTTGGTGCTTTTGAAGTGGTCCTCAAGCGTGGGAACGATGCTATTGAGCTGTGGTCAAAGTTTCGGACTGGTAAGGCAGCTGCTTATGCACTGAAGATGCTAACTTGGTGTCAGGGCATTGCAAAGTAACTAACATCCATGCCTGACTACTTTGAAATATGAAACCCTTCCGCATCAGAAAATTTCACCGTTAAGCTTTTTGCTCCGCATTTTGCTTTTCACGGCATCATTTCTGTTTTCTACGTTGCTCCGCACAGGAAGGCCAAGATTTACGTTATTATTAGTATTATTTTCTCCGCAAAAAAAGACCAAGCGTTACATTACCATGCAGAAGGGTTTAATATTGTACAGTAGCTTTGAAGAGAAACTGCTGCAGTCTGCATCGATGCAAACGTCTCAAAAGCACAATGTCAGTGCAAAATCGTGCCCTGCAGGCAACAATCTCATGGCACACAATCCAGCACAACTTGTGCTGGGAGTGCAGGCAGCTCGCTCTTGGGATAATGTTTTATTTTGGTGGTTGGGGTTGGGGTTTGGGGAAGAGGAGGGCAGTTGGTGTCTTGAGATGGTTCAGGTTGTTATGTTCGCACCAGCCATTGTTGTTGAAGTGTTATGTGGATGGAAAGTGGTTTACTATAGTGACTGGATGATTGGTTGATGTTGCAGGGAGGCCTGACAGCCTGCGCGAAGTTGCCGGAGTGGCCAGCCAGGTCATAGACAAGCTCAACACCATGCTTGCCTAGAGCATCACACCACGGGACTCCCAGCAACCTGCTGTTGCGAACTCTGCTGTAGGGCTTGGGGGACCCTCCCCTTCGTGGGGGATTCTAGCAGACTGCTATGATGGGGCACCCTGTAAGTACAAGGGCTGCTCCTGACGTCCAGCTGCTTTGGATCTCTCCTGGCATGCACTTCGTTGGCGGGCTGTTGCTGGTTTGACGTCCAGCACATCGCCCCTGCCAGTGCTGCTGATCACGTGCTGTTCTAGATGCTCTGTGAAACATTGGGACCTTGGCAGTGGCCAGACAGATTGCTGCATTTGATGTTGAATCGAGTGACCGACTTCATTGGTGAGGCAAACACATGGTTACAAAGACTAGTTTGGATAGTGCCCTTTGCTGGCACTGGTGTAAACTAGGCCGCTGGTCCTGCTTGGTTTCCCTCATCCGTGAGTGGTGGTGGTGATGGTGAAGAGCTAGACATGCTCTCCCTGTGGCACTCCCCAGGTGAGCAGTGCAGTCAATGTGCCTGCGGAGATTGGGCTGCTTGTGCTCACTGCGCCTTGTTGCTTGTTCGATCCTGGTGAGGCCTGTTGAGGCCATGAGGGGTGGCTGGGTGGGGCGAGCTGGCACAGCAACTGCAGCTGTGGATAATGCCCTTCAGCAGGCGACGGACACAGCACGAAAGCCGGCTTTGTCACAGGAAGGCAACTTGCGGATCCCGTTTCGCTGTTGTCCATACTTGAGCCGCGCTGTCATTGATTCACGCCAAGTCGTCCAGCATCGGCCGTGCTGCTGACATGTCAGCATTCTGTGGCAGCTCGTTCTCTCAGGCCACGGTGCCCAGAGCCTGCCTCAAGCCTTCACCAGCACCTTCGGCCTTGAGAATATTTTCTCTGCCTCCTCAATTTCCCTCAGTCGTGTCTCCAGGCTGTGCGCGACAGTGCATTGCTAAGCAACCGTGGGATATCTAATGACGGGATATTTAATGAACTGTGCAGCCCTGACGCTATCATCGGAAGCCTGCAGCAATGATAACAATGTTTGCCTGCAAGGATGCTTCTGGACTTTGCGCAACAGAATAGTTTCAGCAACATTGCAGCAGGACTATGGCAGTTCCAATTGGGTGCCGCTGCGCACCTTGCCCGGAGCTTGATCTGCCCAGGGGTTTCGATGACAAGGGGCAGCTCCTGCAGCTGACTTTCCACCTCAGCCCTGTTGGCTCTGAGGACCTGCAACGCCTCGACCCTCTCAGCCTGGTCCATCAACCGCATGCCTGCCAACACAACCCGGGCATCTTTGAAAACGGTCACGAAATTCGCTTCAACGGCCTCAGTCGAAGAAATTAGGAAAAGCGTAGCTGCGCTACGGCGGCTCCTGCACCATTTTCGCACTTGGGACAGCTCCGCAAGCAATATTGCTCAGGACGGGGCGGCCAGGGCATGAAACTTTTTCGTATGGAAAGACATTTCTAGGCTCCAACAATCTGAAGACGACGAACGACAACGAGAAGCCCATCATCGATTCATAGGTGAGAAATCACCACCACTCAGGACTGAGCACAGCCGGCCTGACGACGCCACACCATGCCTTCGGAGTCCGAACTTCGGACATTCGCCAGCGCGCGAACATGCCAGCATGCAACAGTACGTTGCGTGCCGTGCAGCACATCAGCACCACATTGCAATCTCCACATAGGACGGGACATTGCACATTCTACGAACAAACTCCTCAAGGTTGGGCAGTTGCGCTCCCAGGCTTGAACAAGAAACAGACCTTTGGAGCAAGCGCGTGATCTTCCATTCAAAGTCGATGCTCCCGCATCTGGAGCGGACAAAGTACCGGACGAAGGGGTACCAATGAGCCAATTCCTAAGCATGTTTTTCCAGACTCTATAATTTGCGACAGTGATGCATCTGTGCTTGAAGGATCTGTATCACACAACTAACTTTTGCAGTCCCAAGTTGTCAATTTGTGCCCCATGTGCCTGACAGGGGTTGCTGGCGGAATGCACTTCACAGTGTGGTACCATGCAGCCTCAAATTCACACTCAGGGTGGTGTTGTTGGGTTCTCCTTCCACAACTGGCGAGCGAGCACGGATGTCGCGTGGCATTAAACGGAATACAATATCATGCCTGAGTGCAGTCAACCCTTCCACGTAGCTTACGTGTGGGCTGTCCGTCGGTTCCCTTTTCCTTTAACGACGAAAACTCTTCTGGCGTCTTCTAACTCTTACCCATAGGTACGCTCAGCGCACTGCGCTGTATTGCTAACATTTTCGCACCAGCCATGAAAATGGAAAGGCAACGCAACTCTGGAGAATGCGGAGGAGAAAATATATGCTACCAAGCTGTTTCCGCAGCGATTGCAAGATTAGGATCTAAATCTTGGAACTGTGCTAATTCGGGGGAGTGACAGTATCCCTTAAAACGCGATGCTTCATTTCAAAATGCCGATAGGCTGCATATTATGCGGTGCACTTATTCAATCAATTGGATGTGTGTGTGTGATGCATTCATCTCATCAATTGAATATATTGCGTAACATATACTCATAGTCGCACGCTACGTCGCAATGTTTCAGCACACTGGCTCGAAGACGTATTGCCAGCTGAGCGTGCCTGCCAGTATGAAAATTGTATAGATGAGTCTCATCCACTGCCGTGGCACCTGGTGGTAACATTGCAGCCCGCTTGGCATCCTGTTTGGCAGCGTGCTCAGCAGCTAGCTCCATCTTCCGGAGTTGAAGGTAGGTGGGAACCTGATGGACGCACGAGGCACATTCAAAAGCAGCGACTCACCAATGCACTCAACTCCCTGCCATTTTCCCGGGCGCTGTCCAACGCCATTGTTGGTGATGCTGGCAATCAGAAAGATTTGTGATGGGTGCAGTGGTGCGGAGGTGAACACGCCAATTTGGAGTCGATTGCATACGCAGACACGATACTGCGTTCTGTGAAATGTTTGCCTTCCATCTAGGAATTTCAGTGCGCACAGAGCAGCACTTGGGATTATTAGTTCTTGCTCCACACCACGTCCTTTCCTGGCAGGAGGGGTGCTTCTATGAAATATGGACACCAACATTTGCGTCTCCGCCGTTCAGCTTGCAGGCGGCAATGAACGGTGTGCACAGTACGGCGACAAATCGCCTTGGGCGATGCCCTGCGCGCCGTTGCTCCCGACCTGGCCATACCCTTCCTTATGCAGCCACTTCCGAGCATCTTGGTCCTTCTTTGCTTCTTCTACAGGTTTCGAAGTCCCTGCGGTGATGATGTTCTGAGCCACGAAGTTGCGGCCTCCAGGGTGCGGGGGTCTGAATGCCAAGCAGCAACATTCAGCGAGATCAACATACCTATGGATGTCAGCAACCACATCATTGCCTGTGGTCTGATCTTGTCCGTCATGCTGTCGTTTGTAATCAAGACAACTCTGGAGGACTGGCTTAGCAATGAAACTCCTCTGCAACTCAACACTAGGTTGCCTAACAGTGCAATTCCGTCAGCTTTCTCCCCCCCCACCCCCCACCCCCCCACCCACCCCACTCCGCCCCACCCCCGCGTTACCTGGTTCCTTGGTTGTTGCGTACTTCACTGCTCTGTACATTTCTGTTTGTGTAAACCTGCACTGATTGCCACATTCAAATTGCTACATTCATGACAGCATGGCAAGTCGGCGCCCTTGTCTCATCGATATAATGACGAGACGCCTGGACACACATTGTGAGATGTGTGGCGCCTTTTCCTCTGCTTTGGCTGCCTCCGCTTCAGTGTGGTATTGATGAGGACAATGTGGGAGATTTGTGCATCCGCGATTCAGACGGGGCCGACCTTCTGTAGCCATCAACCACATTGCATACAGGCACCCTGACCGAGGCAAGAAGGGAGACCCTTGGGCATGTATTGTAAAATCTCGTGATTGGCTCCAGGTCTTTTGCAAGCAGCACATCCAAGGGGTCGGCCTGGGCCAAAGTCTGGCCTGGGCGGCTGGGTTGGAGCAGTGAGAGTGAGAAGATGCTGATACCTTGAAGCCGGCAAGTGCGATTGGTGTCCATTGACACCGGGACGACGCCATTGCTGTTTGCCACTGCCTTTGTGAGGTACCTTCTCATCCTGCGCCACGGCAAGGAACTTTCCTCTGATCCAAGATTCAACATGCGTAAGTCGTCCCTCAGCAGCTCTTTGAAACGGGCTGTTTGACATCACACAATCGCCACAAGGTGGCATCTCATAAGGCTGGGGAGGTCCCAATGGGAACACAGGTGGAGGTTGAGCAAAAGCTGGTGGGACTGCAACATCCTTGCTCGTAAGTTGGCCCCCACCTTCACACACCACAGTTGGTGGGTGAGCCCCAATATTGATTGGATGCGTTCAAACATGGCATGGCGCTGGCTTTTGCGCCTTGCACGGCATGAACCTTCGTTCTCCCCATAATCGCTTGCCGGCAGAGTATGCATGCACTTGGCAAGGGAGTGAAGCGCCGCAAAGGCAACGGTGAGGTGCAATGGCAATGGATGAGGCTCGAGCTCACCGTCTTCCTGACTGCATTGAGATTGCTCATTTGTTTGATTGCCTCAATGTTTTGCCGGGCATGGTTGATGGGCTTGATGCCTCTCCTGCGTTGGGCGTCCCGAATGCCTCGTACAGGGTTGAGAATGTTTTCCACCTTCACAAACGCCAACAGCCGTGAGTGTGCAATCTGATGTGCTCAGGTGCAACGCCACGCAGTGGACGCTGGTAACAAGCAGCTGTCCCCTAAAAGCGGCGGTTCAGAATCCGAAGACTGAAAGTGAAATTGTGTTGCGTGTTTGTGCTTGTGCTCTTGTGCTCTTGTGCTCTGTGCTATCCTCGTTGCACTCGGAAGTTTCACATCATCTTCCAAATCGCGTAACAGAGCCTCACACGAGACAAGCCCAGAAGCTCCTATCTTGAAAACAACTTGGGTAAGAGAGAAGCCCAGAACCTGCCAGGGGCAAGGTGCCCAATGCGCGATTTGTTTTCCTTCCGCTGAAGCAACAATCTTCGGGATCACAGATTCGCGATCGTCCCCCGAGAGGGGCGCCGCAAGGCCCCCCACCTGTGTGCTGTTGATATGCATAGCCAGCTTCACTGGCCGCGGCCTGGGCGCTGCGCCGTTCGACTTCTTCGACACCTTGCCCCCGAACTTGGGATACCCCTCCTCGAGCGACTGAATGGACGAGTACTCTTCCCTGCCCACGGACACAGAGGGAATCTATCAGCTGCTCCACGGCCAACCCACTTCCGCAGTCGGCCGTGCGCTTCCTGATGGGCCGTACCTCCGGCCATGCAGCGCTTCCGACGCCCCGGGAAGAAGAATTCCTCCAGCTCATCCGCTCTTGGCCCCAGAGGGGCAATCGCGCGTGACACCCCGAGTACACCGCGTCACCCAAAGGCAATGAAGAGGTAACGGACAGGCGGCCCTCCGCAATGACGTTCGAATCGAAAGGGGAGCCCGAGAGATCGGCCCGGTGCCGAGCGACCATTCGCGATTGGGGACGGCCTTATGGCTTCGCGGAAAGACTTCCACCACTGGGAACGCGGGCGCTGTTCGTGCGCAGATTGCAAATCCACGATGAGGGGGAAAGAGAGCGGGGGGGAGAGAAGAGCTTCTGAGGTTCGAATTTCGGCCGCAGGCTGGGCTCGGCGCTAGCGGTGCATGTGCGCATTGCTCGTCGACCCTAGGCGGCGGAGGCCGCGAAGGGAGTGTGGCATTCTCACGCTGTTGGGACGCCGCCATGAGCGACCACGGACCCGGCGTCGGTCCCTCTCTCCATCTTCGCCGTGAAGCACGCTGCCCGTCGCCCCGCCGGCAGTCCGCGGCGGAGAGCTCGAACAAGGGCGCGAAAACCCGCAGAGGCGGTGGTGGGGTTTGGTTTCTGTGAGGTTGGGCCTCAGGGACCGCCAGGAACTCCCCCAGCGAAAGCAATCTACAATGGAATTAGGCATCAAACCCGTTGCCACAAAACAAATCAGGTGAACGTAGTGTGGTGGCATTGCGACCTGGGGGCATGAAATTTGTCGCTCTGTCTTTTCTCTTTACTCTTTCTCTTACATACCATGCATTTGCGGACATGAAGGTCATTTTGAGGTTTAGCTTTTTCGAGTTTCAGGTATTTATTTAGGGGCTTGGTACACTTCAAGTCACCTTACCTTCATATCAGACTGTAAGTATTGGGCAAACCTTCTCCTTGATGCCGAAAAGACGTTGTCTTGAGCTGTGTCAACATGGCAGCATAGTTTGCTGTCATGATCTGATCGAATGAAGACCCGGTTGCGTGCCATTGAACAAAGGTCTGCGGACGGCATCGGATAGCATAGATGGATCAGAAAAGTGCGTGTAACCTGCAGCGTCGGATTTCAAACCGATAGCGCCACAAAGGAGTACAGTGTGTCACATTGGAAGTGCAGACCATCATCACTGAAGGCCGCATCTTTCATGGCCTTCATGGTGGCATTCAACGCAGTGTTCCCAGTTCTTTGCATATGTTCTCCAAAAAATTCCGCTGGGAAATGCTACAAAGTATGTCGTTATTCAACGTAGTGTTCCCAGTTCTTTGCGAATGTTTTCCAAAAAAAAACTCCGCTTGGAAATGCTACAAAGTATGTCGTTATTCGGACCGTTCTCAAAAAATTTTGGACAACTCCTGCCAATTCGAATCTCTTTTCAGTTCAGGTAAACTACTCCCTGGTGGCCATTGTGCCAAGGAAAACGAATTTCCGCAAATCTAGCTCGTGGAGGATAATTTTGTTTTGATTCCGAAGCGTCTTCGTTTCCTTGGGGTACAAATATGTCTGTGCATCCCTGCACACTGGCGAAGTTAATGTATTCTGCAATTTCCTTGCCTCCCCATGCTGGGAATTGCGATGCACCCACTACCTCCGGATCAAAAAGGAATCCATTGGCCCCTTACCGGACTTTGTCAAGCCTCTAGAGGACTGCTTACTGCCATTTGAGTTCGATATTTTTGAATCCATGTGCCTGCCAATGCCAAGCTCCTCCCTCTGCAGTTTTACAGCCATCTCGTAGTCAGTCCTTGCCTCTTGACACCTGCCTCCCCTGCCTCCACAGCCCTGACTCAGCTCACCATTTGCAGCCATCCTTTTGAGCGTCAAGACTTCATGGTGGGCGAACCCCGATGAGCCTGGTCTCGGATGTTGGGGCCTCTCAGTTTCCTTGGAGAAACTTGTGGCCCTGCTGTTAAGACTGTCTAGGAGCGACTGCTGCCTAGATGCTGGCCCGCAGCTGATCGAAACAGGCTGCAGGACCCCATTGTGCGACCTGCTGGGGTCCAGGCCATGTGCCAGGCCACTGCTGCAGTCAATGCCCCAGGCAGGTGGGCAGTTGTCTGATGTGGACGCCGGGGCCCCCAACCTACTTGTGCTCCCTGAGTCATTTCTGCTGCCCACCCTGTTTCTTGCGTCCTGATCATTGGCGGTGGCAACCTCATTCGTACCATCCACAGCTGGGGAGGATGCCCAGGTCCTCAGGCTGCAGTCATGCGTGGATGTTGGAGCTTGCATGGAGGCACCGTCATCTTCCAGGTTTGTTATAAGGTCATGCTGGCACCTCAACGACCCAGCCTGCTTTAGGACAAGTTCTGCCCAGCCAGCGGATGCCTGCTGGCAGTGTGCATCATCTCTAGGACTGCCCAAGGGCCAACCCTCCACACCTGAATCCAAAGCAGGTTCCCCATGATTGTGTGTACCTGCACCTGTGTCCACCTTCACTGCCCCCAATTTTGCCTTCTTTGCATCAGCTGCCCCAGTGTCGCCATTGTGAATGTCTGTGACTGCAGCCTCTTCTGGCAACCGATCGTGCTCCCTGACCTCTCTCTCCAGTCGCTTGCTAAGGATGCCAGCCCGCGGCACACCGCCATAGTCCCTCCTGCTGTGCTGGTTGGCTGCTGCCACACAACGGCTGGCCACGGGTGCAACTGGTGTGCCACACTCTGCTGATCGGCCACTGCTGGCAGCCCCAGTAAACCCGCCTGCCCCACAAAGGCTTCGACAGGAACCTCCACTGGCCAGCCCTGATTCTCCTCCATCGACTTGCCCACATGGGCTGAAAAAGCGAGATATGGGACCGGACAGCTGCCCAGGCCTCCTGGCCACAAAGCTCGTTGCCCCCAGGTTGATGAGCTTCAAATGGAAAGGCTCCTGAAGATGTTGCTCCAAGATTCGCATTGCAGCGGTGGCAAGAAGCTCAGACTGTTGCAGCAGGAAAAAAGTGGCATTCAGAGATCCTGTACCTGAGTCACGGTTCCCAGTGTTTCGCTCACAAGGGTCGGCCACCTTCACACGCAATGGGATGATGACATAGTTTTAGGTCTGTGGGATTCTTGTTGCATGCATTTGAGCAGTCTGGCACATAAGTAAACATTCTTCTTGCAGTTTCATTGCATGCAACTCAAATTCAGGGTTGCATTATCACAACTATCTTGGTCTGACGAGATCGCAGAAGGCACCCTGAAACAAAACCAAAATTATCTCTTTGATCCTTTGCTGTCAGGGCAGTGTGCTGCTGTTGTCAACGACAGCTCAATCCAATGCGGATAGCCATAGAAATGGCAACAAAAGGGAACACTATCAACAGCAGTACAACAAAGGATGACAAAGTGGGAGCCGCACTCTTGGTGCTCTTGAACAAGCTCTGCCCTCACGCTTCAAGAAATAAGATACTGCAACTTTCTCCCTCCATTTAAGATCCAAATTCTGCACATTTATCCTGCACTTTGCAGAGAGTGGCAACCTGTCTGGAATGTGTTTGCCCTGGCTGGCATCCATTTGGCATGGCCGATGAGGACGAAGATCTCTTCCAGCCTTGGCCTTGAATCCTCCATTTCAGGGTCAGCGTCCTTGGCCAACGGCTGTTTTCATCGTGATCTTCTTCAAGCCGAAGCAGCAAGTCTGGTGCCAGCACAGTGATAACCGAACGCGCCGCAGCAAGAGTCGTGCACGACTTGAAGGACTCCTCGACTGTTATCGACTTTGGCGGTCCACGCTCCTGGACTGGTGTGGGATCGCATCCCCAGCATGCCTTGTGCAGAAACGCACCTGCAGCCGGCACACAGCAAGAACCTTGCTCACAACACACCTCCACAACAATTGTCCCAGAGCATGAAGTGCTGTGGACAATACAAACTGCACCTGTTCCTTGACACAAAATGCGAGCAAAATTGCTGACGATTTGCCGACGATTCTTCAAAATCTGGCTCAGTGGTCAGCTTCAGGATAAGAAATATATGACAGTTATTGTGTCCATGATATGCGGTCACTGTCAAAGGTAAAGTTGTGAACTGCTCTAAAGTTGGTTGCCCATCGTTGTTTCACCTGGACATAGGTGGGTTGACATCCAACAATCAAAATCAGGATGGAAACATATTGATTCAAAAGGATCAAATTACCCGAACGTTGTTGTGTACTCTGCAGGACACAGAGCACTCACGCACAGAGCTGTATCATAGGTTTATGCAGTCATTGCATGTTGCATTAGTAAAACCAAAGAGACAGACAAGGAATTCCACCTTCAATGCAAACTTCAGCCTGAAATGCCCTTGAAAAAATAGTGCGTTATGAACATTACGTTCACAATAACAGTATTTTTGGTGTATGTATGCACGACCAAACTATTTTACAGCCCACCCTTTGTCCATCCTTTCCACATAAAAACTCTGGATTGCCAGCTCAAACAATAAACAATGTGCGCATTTACCGAGTTGTGATGACGTGCCGGGAAAGGTGAATCTTGTTTCAAGTTGATGCATGCTGAACAACGAAACCTCAGTATTTCAACCTCCACAGCTCAAGAGACCAATATTTGTCCTCACCAGTGCGATCCCCAAAGCACCTGATGAGATCTGTCTCGTTCATCTTTCGCAGATCTTCCACCACTCTCATCCCCATCTCAGTCAGCTGCGCCTCCAGCTTGTGCCCCACACCGGGAATTGCACGGACTGCCAGTGGACCAACAAACGCCTGCACAGTTCAAGCAGTGTTCATCTCGTATTTGGAGTCGCTCCAGGAAGACAGCAAAGCGTGTTCAGCCAGAAAGACTGTGGAACAGCAATAAGAATGGCACGTTCTGAAGACTTGTGCCCCCTCCTGCAAATGTGCTGGCAGATCGTGAGGGACAACTGCACATGAATGGACTGCCATTCTAAAGTTTGACAAGGGAGCAACACAGAAGATAAGCCATGCATCGTACACCCGATTTGTCAGTGTATCAAGCTTAGAAACTATTGCACGGGAATGTACTGCCCTCTCACTTGCTCCAGCCGTAGAAACCCAAGCAGCAGAGGGAAACATTGGTTGTGAGAGTGAGAGATGCACTGAGAGGGCACGTCCAGCAGGATAATTCCTGGCGATGCAGATAATTGCCCACCGATGCCTGTGAAGGAAGAATGATGGTTTGATCATCCGGTTTGTGCAGCCCGCTAGCAAGTTTGGCAAGAAGCCGGTTGGATGCAATGCCTGCAGAGCATCTGAATCCCGCCTCGTTCTTCAGGGCCTTGCGTGCTTCTGCAGCAATCATTGTCCCAGCAGCAAGCAGGCGATCTTGTGCATTCATCAAATATACATCGTCTGTGCTGCAATAAGGAGTGGCATCTTTGGAGGCAGTAGACGGGCAGGCTGATGTCTGCTGTGCCCTGAGATCCATTGGCCTGTGTGCATTGTCGCTGCAGACGGTCACTGAACTCATGTGGACATGGCCATGAAATTTCAGCGGTGAACCCTGAAGCATCCTTTCTTTTGCTGCCTGAAGCACAAAGCAGTGCTTCAAGTCAAAGCAATTAGGACAGATCGGCTAGTTTCAATAGAATGGTGCAGAATGCTATAGGCACAAGTCAAGGCTGTTGCTGACAAACTGCACAATGCCAGCCTTGTCATCGATCCTGCTAAAGAGATGCAGCACTTGCTCATGACAACTGAGCACAAATGTGGGACCTCAGAACATTGATGGCCAGTAATCCACTTGCAAGCGGGGCAAATTGCACTTGGATGTCAAGTGCAAGATTCGCTTGAGTGTTGTGCAGGATGCCTAATACTACTGCAACAAAGTCTTGACCACAGCCTGTTTTTGAGGGATGTGTGTGAAGGAACAGAAGCCACGTAACCAAAAGGGGGCTTTCCTGTGTAAGTGTGACAACGCAGAAAATTTGTGCCCAAACATTTTCAGAGAATGCATGGAAGATACGCGCAGTGGTGAATAGTCCATTTGATGCCAGGGGATACAATGGGAAGGGCAACCAGCAGGGACTGACACATGCTACACTGTGCGTACATGTTTGGAGCTCATTCTATAGTGACATGTTTGTGTTGCACTGATGTCATGAATGCACCTTGAACAACATGACAATGAGATGTTTTGGAATTGAAAATGGGCAACCATTCAGTGAGGCTTATCTGTGACCATCTGCCATTCACCATAAAGTGATTGTTTGATATCAAATGTCACAGTGCCTCGCACACAGCCAAAGACATAGTGTTTTCTATGGCAATGTGGGCTCACCTGGCTGACATCAAGCAGTGTCTCATCCAGTCCCAGGCGCTCAGCAACTCCAAACCTCTTCAGCACGCTGAGGATGCTCTTAGCTGCATGCCTGCACCGCTTGTTTTAGAGTTATGCCCATGGCTGTGGCTGATTCAGAAAAGGGAGGGCTCACATCAACACAAGTCTTGTTGTGCAAAACCAGGGATCGTGGTTGCCTTCAATCGAAAATTGTGCACTTGCATCTTCAACAAGCCTTGTTGGAGGTTTCATTTTGGCAAAGACGAAACGCGATGTACACTTTGCATCGCCCTCATCAGTGAAGTTGTTTGTGAGCGCAAATCTGTGAATGAATGCATCAAAAGCACACAATAGCAACAACCCTTACTACTTGCTATGATTTTAATCTACGAGACCCACTCCTCCACTTGAGATTGCGCATTGGTTTTCAGGCATCCGAATTAGGGCTTTACATCACCTTCTGCTTTCCTGCATGGCGACACAACACCTACATCTCTTGGGACATAGGCAGGACCTTAACTTCTAATTGTGATGAACCACTTCTGAAACAAAACAAAACCGCTGTGGCAGAGGGCCATGCTCAAGGCCAGCATGGCAAAGGAGACAGCACCTGTAGGGCGTCAAGTCCTCCCCAGATATGAGCACCAGGTCAGGACACAACTCAAGGGCCCTTGTTATGGCCATCATCTTCTGCACGCCATGTTTTCGGGCAGTGTAGTTGCAGGTGACGATGAGGTACTTCTGTGTGACCCCAAGAGGGCGGTCTCGCAGACTTGGATTGCGGACTTCTTCCACCTGCATGCATATTATAGTGCCAGGAGTTTGCAGAAAGAGAGGGAACACAGAATCCAGAAATGTCCACAAACTTCCGCAGACCAAAACACAGACTACATGCCTGCAACTAGTCCAGAGATGAAAGCAAAGACCACAAATACACGCAGCCCTTGTCTGCAAGCCATAGCAAAGACCACACCCTTCAATGCTATGTTGCTGATTGTTCATTCTCTGCAACCATTGGGCACTTTATATCTTGAGCCATACCAAGTTGACAACCAGCACACAGTGGGTGCGCAAGAACATTGCAACATGACAATCTGCAACAACATACTCCCATCCATCCCAAAAACGGGAATTCTGCAATGCTGCTGATACAGGTACGTTTTCTCTGAGGTGGTGGCAACACTTTAAGTCGCCAGCACAAATGCATCGCATGGACGTACCTGGGCATAGAATGCATCAACGTCGATGTGAATAATAACGCGGCCCTGATCGGGAGCAAGGCCGTTAGCCATTGCCCTGCGCACATGGTGGCAACACCACACAAAGGCAGCCTGGCTTAATTGCTCTGTGATACATCGCCGAGTACAACAGTGCTGATTCACTGGATAATGAGCGAGGTTATCTTGAGCGTCCCCCTCCTGGAGACTGTGGGCATGCAGTTAGTGATTCAGTTTCTTTGCTGAAATCGAAGCCGCTTCAGTGGTTAATGAACAGAAAACAACCACCCCAAGTGCCTACAACTCCAGCAGAAGAGACCGCAGCATCAACAACAATTCAAACTTCGTTGAAGCTGATTCCTAAACTGCAAGGTATCCGTCAGCACCCTTCGAAGAAAGCAAGGAATGGTGCTGGAACGGAGGCTTGGAATAGCAACCTGGCAGCCCGTCAACGCGGTCGTTACATAAATGCGGTGGTGCTCACGCGTGAATGGCAAGGACGATGGCAAAGCGATCCTGTTCTAGCTCTTCCAGTCGCCCAGCACAGGTGAGTGCACAGCTTATGCACACACGCGGAGCGCATCGTGTTGTGAATGGGAGGGCGGATTCAAGACCATTGCACGAGTGCCTCAGCAACGGTATCACACGGCACATCAGTAAAACAGAGTCAGCCATGGGGTCCCACTCTGTACGACCAGAATCTCAGTGCATCGCCGGGTTCCAGCGAAAACAGGAACACAAGCGAGGCCCGCGGCCAATGGGGGCTCAAGGCGTTGGCAGCAGCTGCAATTGGAGGGAAATCCAGGCACGGTGTTGCACACAAGTGCGGGCTCTTGGGGTTGTTACCTCCCCAAGGTCCCCACCGCCGCTTTGGGCTGCGCTGCAGCCAAGTGTGGGACGAACGGGAGCACTCAGGGTCAAGACCCCCCTGTGGATCTAGTCGAGTAGATGTATGTAACTGCGTGCGGCAAAACTTCATGTACCCCGCCCCTTTGACCTATTGCTTTGTGTTGTCTTTGTGCTGTTTTTGTGTTGTTTTGCGGTCGTTGTTCCGCGAGCGTGTGCCGGAAGCCAGGGGCAATGACGAGGAGTGATGCGCATTGATGGACAGCAGAGCCACCTCATCACCTGATCCACTGCGGTCAGCAGGGTGATGGACAGCAGAGCCACCACATCGCCTGATCCATTGCCAGTCAGCAGGGTGGCATACAATTACTAGTTGCACCAAATCGGTGACTGCTTGCACCTACTCCCTCCAAAACTTAACTAGCCTAAAACCTAAACTCTAAAACCTAAAAATTAAACCCACCCTTACCCTAATCCTAACCCTAAAACTCACCCTAAAACTAAACCTAACCCTAAAACTGAGGTTAGGACGCAGTGTGCATGTGATTTAGTGCAAGCAAACACCGATTTGGTGCAGAGAGTAATATTACTTCAGTGATGCGTATTGATGGACAACTGAGCCACCTCATCACCTGATCCATTACGACCCTACTGACTTGCTCAAATGTCGTTCAGTGGGAAAGCCTATCGACAGCACATCGAAACTCACCGAGAAACGCTCTGCTATGGATTGACTTACCGGGAGCCTAAATATGCAGTTGCTCCAGTCCTAGAGCACGATCAAGGGAATCCTACTGTGGCCAGTTGGATCGCACCATGCGATTCGCATGGCTAAGGTGGCAGCAAGAAAATCATAGAGGCAGAGGCTGGCGCCTCAGTTGTTAGGATTGTCCAGGTTAGAATTGTGTCGAAGATCATGTGAGCATTAGGAATAAGCATCTTCTTATGAGATCTTCCCAATCGGAGAGGCGGCGGAATGCGCACAATACCTGGATGAGCGAACCTTACTTAAATAAAAGGGCTATTAGTAAGGCTTAGAGGTTTCTTTGGACTTGTGGTGAGCATGGCAACTGATGTGTGTGGTGCATGGTGTGGCGCAGTGTGAACCCTGTTGGAGGGTTGGATTGGATCATGAAGCCGGAACAAATTTCTTGCAGTCAATGTGCCCTCAACGTTGTTTCTCAAGTTTGAAACTTTCGGCCGCAGAGTTGAATCTGAGCCTCTCTAGTTACCTTTTCCCTTAGCCAATTCAGTGGCACGTGGTGCCCGTTTGGACTGCATTGACGACAATAACCATAAGTCGTTACACGTGTGGGTGGCTTCACAATATGGAGCGAGGTATTGGGTGATTCGACTGCAGCCAATCAAGCTTCACAAAGGTGCTCTGGCAGATGCATGCAAAATATAGTGGTACGATTGTAAGATCGTGTTGCGGTATGACTATAGCAGTTTGGCATTGCCAAATTGGCAAGTGATGGCTGTTACTGTCACGGCAGTGCTGTGCAATCTATTCCATAAATCACATGTTGTGTGCACGACTCCCACCTACCCACCTGGGAGCCCAACAGTTTGTGTTTCATTGTCTCATGGTCTCCAAGGATACGGTGGCTATATCTTCAGTGGCTCCCAAAGGGAACACGGCAATTTCACGACTCATTATGCCACAACGATTTGTGTTTTGAGTTGGGTGCAGCACGGAATGTGATCGTAATTATGGATATACTGATATTGCATCCGATGAACTTGGCACAAAAGAATTTTCAGTGCCCTTCTTAGGGGCCCTCTTTTGGTGAGCCAGTAAATGGTCTTGTAGTGAAGAATGGTTACTCGCCAACTGGCGCGCCCATTGGTGAGGGCACATCTTTTGATGTATTATCATCGGCAATCGCTTCTTGGCATTAGGAGCAAATAGACTCATCTACTTTGTTTGTGTTAAACATTAGATTTCAATGAGCTGATCATGGACACTGCTTTGCTCGGGCAAATAGGAAGCTGACGACTAGTGCAGAAGACTAGTTATTGCACAAATGGCAACACCTTGGCATGCTGAAGCACACTACCTTTCAGAGCCCAAAAACGAATTAAACGAAAGCAAAAAACGGTCAGCATTCCACAAAAAAGTATAGTGCCTGCACCATGCACTCGAGGTGATTGCCCGGTGCTGATCGTGTCATCCATTGACCAAGTCCATCATTATTTTTCGCAAAACAAGACCATGAGGTAGCCATTAATTCCCAATAACTAGAAGCGATTATCGATGACAATACACCAAAAGAAATGTCCTCACCAGTTGACGAAAAGGAACCAGAGGAAAAAGTGCTTTTCCATTGCGACATCGAAAAAGACAAGAGTGGCTTCAGTGGATGTTATCATAGGCGTGGCAGTGGAAGAGAAAATGGATCTCGTCTTCTGGGGCCAAGTGACACAAAGGAGACAATCGCCTCGAAAATTTTGGCATAGATTGTCATGTTTGGTGTCGTTGTTGCTCAGCCTCCAGAAAGTGCACCCCACAGCGAAATCGCAAGAAAAATGTCCTGAAGGAAATAGGTTGTAATGACGATAGGAATCGTTCATATTAGTATATTGGCTTGATGTGTCTGTACCATCGCTGAATCTTTGAAGATTGGTTGCAGAAGACAATGGCAATGTGGATGTGTTTGCAGTTCTGTTGAAAGGACTATATATCAATTGGTGTAGCCTATGTTGAAGTGAAATCAGGCCAGAATCGATGGGAAAAGTCATTGATGTGTCCATACCATGAACGAGGATTGGTTGAGAATTGTTGAAACTCAGAATTCAAAATGTCGCTATGAACTCGAGAGTTGGGAAATTCCACCATTCGATTCCAGTATCTCATCAATTGTCTCTATCGAGTTGGCCGGTCTCTTTCGCACACACTCGCACACGGTCGCTCCCAGGCACGGGAAGCAAAACCGTAGCCGGATACATTACAGAATGAGTGTATTGACTAAATACCAATCACCGCAATAATTCCCCATCTCCATTGTCCCCATGTATTTTCACCATAACACCATGTCCACCACATTTACTTTCCACCATCAAAAACACACCATATATCATGTATTATATATTAACCGTTCACTTGCCCTCACACGCTTCCCTGCGCCAAATACACACCTGCCAGAAACTCATCCCTTTTCAAATTGCATCCCGATACGGCCTTAACATATCTGTGTGTCTAATCCATACTTTTCCTTCTGGCCCCCGCACTTCCCAAACCGCATTCGTTATAGGGCGAATCAACCACCCCGGACCTTTCCACCATGGCTCGAGCTTGTCCTTGAGTGTTTCGACTTTTGTATTCCACAACCACACCTGATCCCCCGCTCTAAATGTCCGTTGGATACGCCGTCCCCTGGTCCTGTTGTTTGCCTTCGCGCGCTGTTGACGCGCGTACTCATGTAGCCTACTCCACATGGTCTTTGAACTGTTCCACAATTGGTTTGGCGATCCAAACACGAAAGAGGTGCGAGTCTTCCTGTTTTCTTCTGGCGAAGACAAAGGTGTGTTGTTATAGATCGCTACAGCCTGCTCAACAGTCTTGGTGAAATACTTGGGTTCCTCTGCCCACATGCGCCTCAAACGGTTCAGAAGTGTCTGATTGAACCGCTCTACAAACCCAATGGACGCGTGATGGTAAGGAGGTGAGAACTCCTGCGTCACTCCCTCATGTGCACACCACCCTTGCAACTCCTTGGATTGCGTGGCTTTGCAGACGTCAGAACACAAAACTCCCTTCCGTTCAAAATGTCCCATTGCGCCAAGCTACAAACCTATTAGGTAGCATATTTGCACAACGTCGATCCCACTATCGTGGAATATTGTTTCAATGCCATGTTATTAATTTCGCTGTATTTGGGCTGGTGCTGGCATCACCCGCCACCATAATTATTATATAGATCTCGGCATTTTTGGTGCCTAAGCTTGCAGTTTCGCGGCAGAACCACAAGTGACGGTGTTGAAGGTGGCAACGTGAGACATAACACTTCCATCGCATTTGTGATTGTCTGCCGCTAAAGTTTCCTTCAGGTGCAGTTATGTTACAACTCTTTGACATAAAATGGCTGAAGTATCATTATGATACCTGACGAACGAAGGCGGTAGTACATTGTAATGTTGGCAGCCAAGTCACTGGCGGCTCTGGCAGCCTACTTGCGGTTCCGCCATGGCGGAACCGCATCAACTGGCTAAACGTTGGTTACGGCCTGGTGCCCGCCACTGGATGTGAACCTGTCCCCGCGACTGCTCCCCAAGGCTTGGTGTCGGCCAAGCGAGAACTTGTATGCATCACAAAGTGGGAAGAGGAGATAAAACACACACGGCAACTTTAGCCCAAGGATATTACAAGTTTGGTACCACCCAAGAAGCATTCGTATACAACAATTTGTACAACATCTTTGAAAGATGGTTAATCCCCGCCAGGATCTGTGGAATGAAGGCGGGGAAGCTCCCGCCTTAGACACTCCCGCCAACATGGCCATAAGTGGCCATCTCCTCCCACCCACTGCTCATTCACCACTGCCGTCCAAGGGATGACCTCCTTTTGGCCCGTAAGGAACCACGGGTTGTTTAGTTGGACTTCTTCACTGATGAAGGAAGGGTTGTCAGGGTCGCAGTTCTCCACAACGCCTTCACAAGCGTAATACTGCACTTCAAAGTGGCGCACGTCATATCCGTTTTCTTCACTGGGGTCGAATACCCTGGTGACTCTGGCGATGTCAAACACACGGGCCCAGGCATCGGCATCTTCGTCTGCCATCCGAATGGCGACAGTCACCCCGGGGGCAACGTCGTGTTCCGGTCGGAACGGTCTCACGTCGGCAGGTCTTGGGGCCCTGTGTGAGTGACCAAAGAATATTGCACGCTCCCCTGGGATGGGGCCCACGTCCCTGTACAATGGGCGGGTAGAACTAGTCAGTAACCGGATGCCACATTGGCAATCAAACCACAACACTGATATCAAAGGTTGGATGTCACCAAAGGGGCAAATGGGAAGAAACATACAACATGCAGTAAAGACCAAGACCATGCAATGACAGCCCCCGGGGCAGAGATGCCACGCAGGCAGTGTGCTGAAGGTCATTTATACAAAGGCAGGGTGTGTGTGCACGACAGATGAGCTGACGGGCCCAATGATTTTTTTAAGGATATGAAACAATGTGGCAGAGGTGGTATGTTGTGCACCAAAACCATCACACCTTTCCACTACGGGCCCAAGCTCAGTGGTGGGCCCCTGGCTAGGCACGGGCAGAAGGTCGTCCTCGTCCCCGCGGCCACACTCTGCCACCCTGAGGGATCCTCCCACTCGGTCGTCGACGTCCCCTTCCGGAAAGGTGGACCTGTGGTCCTCAATAAAGGTTTCCCACCACCGTATGGCGTGGACGTAACGCGCCCTTAGGACGGTGGCAGGCCCCTCCTCGCCGGACAAACCAGCTGTGGAGGCAAGTAGGCTTCTGAGCTTGCCGACGAACTTCAGTGCCCTCTCTCGTATCCCAGCGAATTGTTGGAGCGGCGTCTTTGGCTCCAGAGATAGGCTATCGAAAGAGGGTATCACAGCATCCTCAAGGAACACTGGCCACCCGCCGCCCTCTGGCCGCCCCACCCAGGCCTGGCCGGGCAAGTCGTGTTCTCTACCGTACACCACAGGGCGGCCACCCTCCATCCGGAAGAGGAATGCGTGGTAGCACCTATCATTGCAGTCCGTGATGTCACACTTAGGACGGCAAGAAATTGCTCGGTTCAGAGTTTAGAGGTCCACACCGAAATCTGGCCAAGGTGCAGCTGGCACAGCTATGGCACAAAAGGGAGCAAACCCTCCCAGCAAAAATATAATCATGTTCAGGTACACTTCCCCCCTCTTGGCACAGCGACGGTTCCGCGGTGGAGGAAACGTCAGTGCACCAAGAAAGGCGATTCCTCCGAACACGTATGGCCCCCTTTTGGAACAGTTGCGGTTCCACGATCGCGGAACCGTCAAAGCAAGGAGAATGGGGGTCTCTCCGAGACCCCATGGCCACTTTTTGGCGCAGGTGCGGTCCCGCGATCGCGGAACCGCCAATGCAACAAGAATGGGGGTCTCTCCGGGACCACAAGGCCACCTTTTGGCACAGGTGCGGTTCCGCGATCGCGGAACCATCAATGCAACAAGAATGGGGGTCTCTTCGAGACCACATGGCCACCTTTTGGCACAGGTGCGGTTCCGCGATCGCGGAACTGTCAAAGCAATAGGAATGGGGGTCTCTCCAAGACCACAAGGCCACCTTTTGGCACCACTTGCGGTTCCGCGATCGCGGAACCGTCAATGCAACAAGAATGGGGGTAACTCAGAGACCACAAGGCCACCTTTAGGAACACCTGCGGTTCCGCGATCGCGTAACCGCAACTGTGCCAAGAATGGGGGTTTTTGCGAGCTCCCTTGGCCAGCTTCTGGCACACTTGCGGTTCCACGATCGCGGAACCGTCAATGCAACAAGAATGGGGCTCTCTACGAGACCCACCTTTTGGAACAGTTGCGGTTCCGCGATCGCGGAACCGCCAAGGCAACAAGAATGGGGGTCTCTCCGAGACCACAAGGCCACCTTTTGGTGCAGGTGCGGTTCCGCGATCGCGGAACCGTCAATGCAACAAGAATGAGGGTCTCTCCGGGACCACAAGGCCACCTTTTGGCACGGGTGCGGTTCCGCGATCGCGGAACCGTCAATGCAACAAGAATGGGGGACTCTCCGAGACCACATGGCCACCTTTTGGCACATGTGCAATTCCGCGATCGCGGAACCGTCAAAGCAATAGGAATGGGGGTCTCTCCGAGACCACAAGGCCACCTTTTGGCACCACTTGCGGTTCCGCGATCGCGGAACCGTCAATGCAACAAGAATGAGGGTCACTCCGAGACCACAAGGCCAACTTCAGGTACACCTGCGGTTCCGCGATCACGTAACCGCAACTGTGCCAAGAATGGGGGTTTTTACGAGCTCCCTTGGCCAGCTTCTGGCACACTTGCGGTTCCACGATCGTGGAACCGTCAATGCAACAAGAATGGGGTTCTCTACGAGACCACAAGGCCACCTTTTGGAACAGTTGCGGTTCCGCGATCGCGGAACCGCCAAGGCAACAAGAATGGGGGTCTCTCCGGGACCACAAGGCCACCTTTTTGGCATACAAAGCACCCGCCGACAAGGAACCGCCAATGCAACAAGAATGGGGGTTCTCCGGACCACAAGGCCACAATTTTTGAGAAAGTTCTCAAGGACAAGGAACCGTCAATGCAACAAGAATGGGGGACTCTCCGAGACCACATGGCCACCTTTTGGCACATGTGCAATTCCGCGATCGCGGAACCGTCAAAGCAATAGGAATGGGGGTCTCTCCGAGACCACAAGGCCACCTTTTGGCACCACTTGCGGTTCCGCGATCGCGGAACCGTCAATGCAACAAGAATGAGGGTCACTCCGAGACCACAAGGCCAACTTCAGGTACACCTGCGGTTCCGCGATCACGTAACCGCAACTGTGCCAAGAATGGGGGTTTTTACGAGCTCCCTTGGCCAGCTTCTGGCACACTTGCGGTTCCACGATCGTGGAACCGTCAATGCAACAAGAATGGGGTTCTCTACGAGACCACAAGGCCACCTTTTGGAACAGTTGCGGTTCCGCGATCGCGGAACCGCCAAGGCAACAAGAATGGGGGTCTCTCCGGGACCACAAGGCCACCTTTTGGTACAGGTGCGGTTCCACGATCGCGGAACCGTCAATGCAACAAGAATGGGGGACTCTCCGAGACCAGATGGCCACCTTTTGGCACAGGTGCGGTTCCGCGATCGCGGAACCGTCAAAGCAATAGGAATGGGGGTCTCTCCGAGACCACAAGGCCACCATTAGGAACACTTGCGGTTCCGCGATCGCGGAACCGTCAATGCAACAAGAATGGGGTTTCTAAGCCGCGATGTAGAGATGGCTGCGGTGAGGCCACCACTGGCCTGGGTGTGGTCCACACACACCTCTTACCTTCTTGACACGGCGTCTTCCTCACATCGTCTCACCGTCCCAAATCCAGCAAACCTGTGCATGTTCCTGGGCTGATCGTCTTCTTGCACCCCGTCCCCCTGCATCCGGCTGTTTTGGTACCGGAGGGCTCGCCGGTAGTCGTGCACCGCCTCAAGCAGGCGGTTGTGCTTGTCCTTGGAGCCGACGTACCGCAGGTTCTTCCAAGCCCTCCCCGCGACGGCCATTAGGTCCTCGACGTCGAGAGCCCCCTCGTTCTTGATGGCCTTGGATACCAGAGAGAAACTCTGGTCTATCTCCTGGTGGGTATGGCCCACCGGGAGAAAATGGACTTCGACTTCCTGTAAAAAGCCCACATTCAGTTCAAAAAGAAAACATCAGCTGACGGCTCTTGGGCCTAGTGTCTGGGAGCCCACAGCGAGGGACAGAGATGCAGTGTGTGTGTTTGGAATTATACAAACAAACATGTCCTTACACCAAGGATTGGGCGGCTCCCAAAGCACAACCACATTTGCGCCCGCGCCCAAGCACCCCATCTCACCTTAAATAGGCCTTTGGCGAGGCACATGCCTGCAAAGCCCAGAAGGTAATGGTTTTTGTTGTCCTTGGCCGTGTTGTCCATTTGCAGGTCCAAACGAGGGGGGAGGTAGGGCTCTGGGAGGCCGCGGAGCCTGCCGTCTTCTTGGGCGTCCCGGATGATCTTCGCCAGTGCCGTGAGGGTGATATTGGAACTGGCGGCCCACTGCGGCACCGACCAGAACCCATACCACCCCCTTGCGTAGGCTATTGCACCCATCAGCTTCACTGTCAGCGGGACGCCGACATTGCCCCCTTTATCTTGCAGTGACTCCCGAGGCACGTTTGTTAAACAAACTTTTATTGTGATCCATGCCGTCCACATTGATCATGAGGACGGCGTCCCGGTTGCTCCTGGCATAGTCGGCCCTGAGCCTCATTGCCTCCCGTGCTTGCCGCACATACTCCATGTGGCTGTTCTGTTTGGCGAGTAGTTGTTCCCGTGCCCGCTAGTTGTCGGGCCCCAGCAATCCCCTGATCTGCTGGAAGGAGACGCACTGGTCGCACTTGCTAAAGAGCTGATGTTTGTACGGCCGGATCTATAGGCAGAGAGAAAGGCTTGGCACGGATGAGGGTTAACTTATCCAAAGGGACTATGCAAGCGTGTACATTTCTGAGATGCAGGAAGCGCACACAACCAATGTTGCCCTTCTCGCAGACTGTCACCACACAGCAACAAGGACATTGTCAAGCATAACAACTGGCTCGTGCGGTTCCGCGATGGCGGAACTGCACAAACATCTCGAAGGTCCTTTCCTGGCCAGGAACTGGCTCATGCGGTTCCGCCATCGCGGAACCGCACAAACATCTCCAGGGTCCATTTCCAGCCTGGGATAGGCTCGTGCGGTTCCGCCATCGCGGAACCACACAAACATCTCCAAGGTCCATTCCCAGTCTGCAACTGGCTCGCGCGGTTCCGCCATCGTGGAACCGCACAAACATCTCCCAGGTCCGTTGCCAGCTTACTGTATGCTTGTGCGGTTTCATGATAGCGGAACTGTCTTACATCAACGATGTCCTTCTCGCTGACTGTCGGCTCACCAACGCCAGCACCATCACGAGCAAGGATCATTCCATAACGGCGGATCTGCTATCGCGCAACCGCCAAGGCAATTCTAATAAAAAACAAGAGAGGCAGGTACTTGTAGGTGACAAGGAGGTCGAGTTGAATCGTAATTTTGTGCACTGGCTCTGTGGGCACCCACCTGGAAGAAGATGGAGAGCCAGGCACGGCGGAAGGTTTGATAGGAGCTCGGCCTCGTCTCCACCCCCTGCCTGTCAGGCTGCGATAGGACATGCCCCCTATAGAACTGGTACATGTCGTTGAGGGTTGCGAATGACCCAGTTGGAAGGAACTCCCTAGTGCGCTCCTCGCCGGTGGGGCCTCTCACTGTCTTGTTGGGCAGAGGTTGCGCCAGAGCCACCAGTGTATCCGCTATCCAGCGTGTGCATTCTTGCTCCCGCGGCCCGTGTCCCATCCTAGTGTCCCTTCTCGCCACCTTGACTGGCACGTGATCCCCCACCGCCTGATCCGCGTCGTGCCTTCTTCTTCCAAAATTCCTCCTTGTCTCTCCGTGTGCGGCTTGGAAGGCTCTTACACACACGGGCTTGCCGAAGAGTCGGAGCTCGTAGTGCTCGTCTGTGCCTTGCGCCCAGACTTTGCACCAGGCCAGGATGTCGAGCATATCCCGCCTGAGCTGCCCGACGTCCTTTGCCCCCCAGATCGCCGATCTGGCCAACACCATTCGCGGATCGACACCCTTGAGGCAGCAGTTGCCGCAGCAGCGCCAGCCTTCTGCCTCCAGTTCCGACAAGGCCTTGTGGGTCTTCATAAAGTTCCGCAGCGTCCTTTCTGCCGCCCTTCGCGTGGCCGTCTTTGGGGCTGCGGGGTCCAAAGGGACCTTGATTGAACTCCCCGGCGAAGCGGCCCTGTACGCCTTCCTCTTCCTGTTTTGTGGCGCGTCTAGTATGTCCACCAATTCCTTGAAGGCCTCCCTACCAAGGCCGCCCCCTTGGGTTCGCAAATACTCAGCAATCAACGGAGGCACGTTGGTTGCAGCCCCTGCAGGCAATTTGATCACAGTATTTCAGAGGGGCAGCAAGCAAGGCGAGTTGTGGCGAGGAACAGCCGTGCCAAGAGTGGGTGCTCACCATGTACAGTGTTGGATGCACCAAAACTGCCTCCATCGGAGGCCACATGCCAGTCGTCGTCATCCCCCAGCAGTGCCCCAGAATCCGCGGCACTGCAGTTCCGGCTGCACGCGGCTGGGTGAGCACCCTGGCCTGTGGCCCTGCGCTTGGCCTGCGGTTGTGGCATTCTACCCGCCACTCGCTTGACTGGTATGCGAGAGCCATTGCCGGCAGCGGTGGGCCTCCGACGGCCAGAGGTCGCCGGCTGCTGCGGCAAGGGGGCAGCCTCCAGCGACGCAAGGCGATCTTGTTGTTCCTTGTAAGTGCGGGCACAGGACAGGCACAGGGAATGCTGCGCCACCGTGTTAGCCAGTGCTGCCGGGAGACCCGACAGGCATCTGTAGTGGAAGAAGCCCGGCTCACAATTTCGGCAGGCGCCTTCAAACGCCGTTGGTGCGAGGCACTGTGGAGAGCATTTTCGTCCTGTATGGAAGAACAATAGGTAAGAGAAGAGCACAGCCGTGTGGCAGCGCTGCACAGACGCAAGCAGGGAGATGGGCACCCACCACATATCATTGTTGTGGCAGTACTCCCAGGTTTTGCACCTGCACATAACCAACAAGAATCAAGAGTCGGCGCAGCACGCAAGGCTTGTCGTACGGTTAGACTTGTATCTCCCAGGTCGTTTCGCAGCCTACATATGACTGGTGCGGTTCCGCGATGGCGGAACCGCACAAGCATCTCGCAAGTCCATTTCCCACATGCAATAGTTTGGTGAGGTACCGTGGTGGCGTCAACGCACAAGCATGTCCAAGATCCATATCTAGCTTGTGACAGGCTGGTGCGGTTCCGCGATGGCGGAACCGCACAAACATCTCCAGAGTCCATTTCCTGCCTGCAACAGACTGGTGCGGTTCCGTGATGGCGGAACCGCACAAACATCTAAAAGGTCCATTTCCTGCCTGGGACCGTCTGGTGCAGTTCCGCGATGGCGGAACAGCACAAACATCTCCAGGGTCCATTTCCTGCGTGGAGCAGTCTGGTGGGGTTCCGCGATGGCGGAACCGCACAAACATCTCCTGGGTCCATTTCCTGCCCGGGACAGGCTGGTGCGGTTCCACGATGGCGGAACCGCACAAACATCTCCAGGGTCCATTTCCTGCCTGAGACAGGCTGGAGCGGTTCCGCAATGGCGGAACCACACAAACATCTCCAGGCTCCATTTCCTGCCTGGGACCGTCTGGTGCGGTTCCGCGATGGCGGAACCGCACAAACATACCCAGGGTCCATTTCCTGCCTGGGACAGGCTGGTTCGGTTCCGTGATCGCGGAACCGCACAAACATCTCTACATTTCATTTTCCCGCCTCGATTAGCCTAGTGCGTTCCGCTATGGCGAACCAAGACAAACATCTCCCAAGGTCCATTTCATCTCGGGACATTCGGTATGTTCTCCGCTGCATGGCGGAACCGCATAAATATCTCAGCCATTTTCTCTCTATTCGGGACAAGGGTTCTCGACATGGAACCAAGCACAAACATCTCCAGGCTCCATTTCCTGCCTGCAACAGACTGGTGCGGTTCCGCGATGGCCGAACCGCACAAACATCTCCAGGGTCCATTTCGTTCCCGGGACAGTCTTGTGCGGTTCCGCGATGGCGGAACCTCACAAACATCTCCAGGGTCTGTTTCCCGCCTGCAACAGACTGGTGCGGTTCTGCAATGGCGGAATCGCACAAACATCTCCAGGGTCCGTTTCCCGCCTGCAACAGACTGGTGCGGTTCCGCGATGGCGGAACCGCACAAACATCTAAAAGGTCCATTGCCTGCCTGGGACAGGCTCGTGCGGTTCCGCGATGGCGGAACCGCACATACATCAAAATTGTCCATTTCTTGCCTGGGATAGGCTCGTGCGGTTCCGCAATGGCGGAACCACACAAACATCAAAATTGTCCATTTCCTACCTGGGACAGGCTGGTGCGGTTCCGCGATGGCGGAACCGCACAGACATCTCCAGAGTCCATTTCCCGCCTGCAACAGACTGGTGCGGTTCGGCGATGGCGGAACCGCACAAACATCTAAATTGTCCATTGCCTGCCTGGGACAGGCTCGTGCGGTTCCGCGATGGCGGAACCGCACATACATCTAAATTGTCCATTGCCTCGCCTGACAGTTTCAGGCGGCTCCGATGGCGAACTGCCTGCATAAAGCATCCATCTAGGATGTAACAGATAAGCAGCAACACAGTGAGATGGTGTCCATGGACGAACCAATGTCAGGGTCAACATTGACCTGCAAAAACTCCTCACCGGCACTGCGCCCTCCAATGCCACCTCAACGCTCCTGCCAGTGACAAACTGCGGGGTCCCAAAATGGTAAAATGGCAGGGTCCGCACTTATATATCCCTCGCAGTTGAGGTTGGCGGCAGCCCCGCCAAAAACACCCCGGGCAAATTCGAATTCTTTGAATCTATTGGCTGGATTTGAAAATCCCGGGCTGGCTTTCAATCTTGGCCACTTGTTTGCGCACCGGCACATTTTTCCCCCATTCCGGCGGGGCAAAAAAAAGCCCCCCCCCCTCCCGCCGAGGGGGTATAAAGGCGTGGACCCTGCCATTCTACCAGTTTTGCAATGTGCGGTTCGGCGTTGGTGGCATCGGGTTTGGAGGTACTTGGAGGGGCGTTTGACAGGCAAGTGGTTGTCATTTGTCGTGTTTTTTGTTTGTCCATGGACAGCAGCACGATTTGCACGCGAGCACTATTTGGCCATGGTTGCACACCACACCTGTTACACAATAGGACAACTTCCGATGTTTGTGCGGTTCCGCGATCGCGCAACCGCACGAGCCTGTCCCAGGCTGGAAATGGACCTTTTAGATGTTTGTGCGGTTCCACCATCCCGGAACCGCACCAGACTGTCCCAGGCAGGAAAGGGACCCTGGAGATGTTTGTGCGGTTCCGCCATCGCGGAACCGCACCAGCCGGTCCCAGGCTGGTAATGGACCTTTTAGACGCTCGTGCGGTTCCGCCATCGCGGAACCGCACCAGCCGGTCCCAGGCTGGATATGGACCTTGGAGTGTTGGTGCGCTTGCGCGATGGCGGAACCGCACCAGACCGTTGCAGGCAGGAAAAGGACTGCTAACATGCTTGTGCGGTTCCGCGATCGCGGAACCGCACCAAACCGTTGCAGGCAGGAAATGGACCCTAGAGGTGTTTGTGCGGTTCCGCCATCGCGGAACCGCACCAGACTGTCCCAGGCAGGAAATGGACCCTGGAGGTGTTTGTGTGGTTCTGCCATCGCGGAACCGCACGAACATGTCCCAGTCTGGAAATGGACTTGCGAGATGCTTGTGCGGTTCCGCCATCGCGGAACCGCACGAACCTGTCCCAGTCTGGATATGGACTTGCGAGAGGCTTGTGCGGTTCCGCCATCGCGGATCCGCACCAGACTGTTGCAGGCGGGGAAACAACATGGGAGATGCCTGTGTGCTTCCGCAGTCGCCGAACCGCGTGAGCCATCTGCAGCTGGGGATCAGATTTGGGAGAAGCTGGTGTGATTAAGCAAAGTCGAAACCGCAACAGACTGGTGCAGGAGGGAGATGGATCTGGGTGATGCTTGTGCGGTCCCGTGATCGCGGAACCGGACGTAGCCACTGCACCAGCGATGTCGAGGATTTGTTCCACTGCTGTTCCGCGATTGTGGAAGCGGAAGCAAGCAACGTCATATCTTGGGGACGGCCGTATAGCTCACTTCTCATATGTTGCCGTTTGCTTTGCAGACCTCGCAACATGTTCCGTCTTTGTTTTGGAGTTGCTCGTGGGTTGGACACAATGCGGCGGGACGGTGAACGCCAGCTTGGAGTCTGATTACCAATATGCACCGACAACGTATTCAGGTAAGAATGGCTTTTGCCTTACATGTCACCCGCCAAAGCGTTACACTATCTGTACAATGGCTTAACAGATGTTAATGTGGATGATCCACAAAAACACACCACGGCAGTGCCTTGCCTTCCAACAGCCGCCCCAACACTTCGACTAGCAGTGCTTACAAACCACACGTACTTCGCCCGCACAAAGCTAGTTGTCGCTTGGCACTTTTTTTCCTATGTCTCAGGGTCGCTGTCGACCTCTTTGTACCCTGGGCCGGTCCTACTGGGGGGTTGATTCCTGGGTAGTCATTATTCCGGGCTGGTACGTTTTGTCGGGCGTAGCCTCCCCCGAAATAAACTCTGTTGATTCAGTGGCATCGTCCACACCTCCACCCTCTCTCTCAACCTCGCTCTCAACCTCGCTGTCGTCCTCCTCTTCGTATTCGTTCAGTAAATCAATCGCTTGAGCGACGGCGGGTTCCTGATACGAGACTCGCTCTGTTGCCCGTCGACGGGGGAGCACTCGGCGGCGCAGCTCCGCGACCTCGCCGGCCTCTGCTTTAGGAGCAACTAGCGCAGGCCTTCCTCCCTTGACACTAGGGGCACATCCTTTAGGCACCGACGAGATGGTACCACTCTTGCCCTTTTTCACCACTTTTCCCTCCTGCTCCTCTTCCTCCTCTTCTTCCTCCTCCCCACTCTCTGAGGAGGTACCGCTGGAGGTATCGTCCTCTTCGGAATCCTCATCCGGTGAGGATTCCTCTTCCCCACCGTCTGCTTCAGGAGCACCTGGCGCAGGCTTTCCTCCCTTGACACTAGGTGCACATCCTTTAGGCACCGACGAGATGGTACCACTCTTGCCCTTTTTCACCACTTTTCCTTCCTGCTCCTCTTCCTCCTCTTCCTCCTCCTCCCCACTCTCTGAGGAGGTACCGCTGGAGGTATCGTCCTCTTCGGATGAGGAATCCTCTTCCCCACTCTCCGATGTCAAGGATTGCTCTTGTCGCTTTGCCTTGCCCGCACCACCAGTTCTCTTTCTTGCGGCGCTTGCAGCTGCGTCGCCGCTGCCCCGCGTATCGCTCCTGCCACCACCCGCTCCCTCGTGGCCCTTATCGCTCGTGGCACGCTGCTTCCCCCTGGCAGGGGGGCCACCTGCAACTTTGGCTCTTGCCTTCTTCCCTGTTGCAGCCTTCTTCCCTGTTGCAGCCTTCTTCCCTGTTGCAGCCTTCTTCCCTGTTGCAGCCTCGGTGCCACGCTCTCGCCTTGCTACCGTTGCAACGATGGGGGGCAAGGTGGAATCCTACAGAAACAGTATTCAATTCAATTGCGACGAGCACACATAATAGCATCCTGCCAAAACTTCCTGTGGTTATGCGCGGTCGTTTGCTTCCTGCCACCATCGCGGTTTCACGACAATGGGGCAACACCACGCCGATGCGGTACCGCGATCGAGGAACTGATGTCCAGCATCCTCCAACATCCATTACTGCAAATAGCGTGTTGCGTTGCCGCCATCGTGGATCCGCAACTGTCCCTATGTTGCAGGCGGTGACTGGATCTTGGAGATGCTTGTGCGGTTCCGCGATCGCGGAACCGCACCAGACTGTTGCAGGCAGGAAAGGGACTGGTGACATGCTTGTGCGGTTCCGCGATCGCAGAGCCGCACCAAACTGTTGCAGGCAGGAAAGGGATTGGTGACATGCTTGTGCGGTTCCGCGATTGCGGATCCGCACCAAACTGTTGTAGGCAGGAAAGGGACTGGTGACATGCTTGTGCGGTTCCGCGATTGCGGAAATGTAAGGACAAGGGCAGCACTGCCACCGGCAAGCGATAGTCATCTCACCTCCTGCCGCACCAGATCCGCCAACACATCCTGGGCAGGGTGTCCATTTAATTCCTCGACCACACTCGGTGAGGGGTCGGACAGTAGCTCCGTTGCACTCTCCAGCAAAGAGTGCGGGATCCGAATACGACCTTTCTTGATGCTCTTTACTGCCATGAACACATCAACCGTGGAAACCCAGTGTGCCCACTCCGCCGATTTGCCGGGATGCCCGTTCAGCTCTGTCACCTGCGTTACGGACAAAGATTGAAGATATGGCATCACCAGCAGGTGCGCCAGTGCAGTCGATGCTCCGCTTGTGGCGCCCGAGCTGCAATCCGCGGCAAAGGCCGCTATGGGTTCGGGTAGCCGGCGTCCACCCCACACCACTTCCTGTGGGCAACAAGCCAACACTTCGCTCATTCGTGGTGATGACAACAAGGCCACATCAATACCGCTTCTTAGCAGATGTCTAGGAATAGTGTGCGCGGGTTAAATTGTTTAGCCTATACAACAGTTGCAACTTTGCATACCCTCTGGTCAGGAATCCCCCTCACGGCGGCGGCCGCTTTCAGTTGCTTGTACTCGTTGGACTTGGACGAACCGCCGGAACGGATGGCGCCACACAGTAAACCCTCCCGTGCGAAGAATGTCTCCACCCGCCTTTTCGCCCATTCACATTGTTTAGTGCTGTCGTCCACCCCTACGGCCCTTCGCCCTTCCATAGCGGCCGCTATGAGGGCCGTGCCGGTGCCATTGCACAGGCTCACCACCGTCCCCCCTTTGGGAGACAACTGCCTTATTAGCAGCCTCGTCTCCTCCAAAGGCTTCTGGGTGGGGTTCATGGCCTTGCCGCCCACCCCCACCACGGCGTCCAACTCGGCACGGCCGTAGCGGGAGTGAGCAGCAGGCGATGGGAAGTTGTAAACAAATCTGCCTCCAAGGCGCCCCCCGGCGTCCGCATAGACCGACTCCGCCCCATTCCCGTACTTGCCGACCACCACAAAGTAACGATGGCCAGCGGACGCCGTGCCGGCCTGCAGGTTGGCATTGCCATCACGCCCAAAGACGAATAGCACGTTGCCTCTGTGTGGAGAGGGCAACTCTTTCCCTGCGGCCTTCAAAACTCGCATCCACTCGCCGACGTCCTGATGCATGCTGTACACTGCGATATTGAAGTGGCCTGGGCTGAAGGGCAACGCCGACATAGCCTTGAATGGGAAACTGGCTGGTTGCCACTTTTGGCCCGGCCCGTCCCAGGACTCCTCCCCATCCTTGGAGAGCCCAAAGGGGGGGCCGACTAGCACCAGCTCCACAAGGGACGAGCCAAGTATTTCCCTCACGTTCTCGTACATTTGTGGTGTCTTGGCGTCCCCAGCCACAATCGACAGCCCCACATTCCGGCCCTCCTCCCTGCCGCCACCCCAAACCACCTTTTGGCTCTGGAAGTCCAGCCCCGACCGACGGGCGAGGAACTGGGAGATGGCCTGGGGGCCCAGGGACAACTGGCCAGGAGCAATGTCCACAGGCCGCATGTCGTTTAGATCAGGAGCGGGAGATTTGTTCTTTACAATCTCCTCCCACTTGGGCGGGGTCGCTGGGTGGGCAGGCAGACCCTGGGCGGCAGCCTCGTCCACAGCCTTCGCCACCTCTTCGCGTTGGCCGAGGGATAATCCGGACCGATGTCCAAAGGCGACTTGGGCAGTCTTGGTGCTGGCAACCATGTCATCCAATAGGTCTTTGTCTACCTGACGGACAAAAAGCAAAACGACAATTGAAGCAAAGAAGTGCAACACGGTTGTAAACAGAAAACCCAACTGCACACTTGCAGGCGGTTCCGCGATCGAGGAACCGCAGTTGGGTGCTTCCCGTCTAGATTGCCAGCTGGCAAGCCCACCTTCACCTCTGCCACCCAAGTAAGTACTCACCTGCCCTGCCTGGAGCAACGACCGAGCTTCATACTCGTCCCTTGCACCGCGCATCCAGGCCAGCAACGGCTGGACAATTGCATCCCGCAGGGCCAATGTCAGCTGATCCAGGCCTGGGAACAACTGGACTTGACGTTCCAGCCACCAACGTGCGGCTCTGGCGAAGGGTGCAAGGAACAAGTTCTCCTGAGGAGTGACGAGGTGGAGCCCGTCCCCCTGGCCGCGGAGCAACGCGTTCTCGTTGTGGATCGGAGGCCGAACGGCAACCCAGCCAAAGTGGTGGTACAGAGCATGTGCAACTGGTTGAGCTTCCTCAATCGCACCCGACCTTATGTACAGGTCGTGAGCACGCAGAACAGCCTTGAAAAAGACAGCCTCCAACGTGTCCCGTGTTGCCGTGCTCCTACCGGTTGCTGGCGAACCCCCGGCTCCCGTGTCCACTGCTGCGTCGCGCACCTTGGTTGATGGCATTGCGTATTCCCGGGAAACAAACGCTGGGAAGATATCCACGTGCTCCTTCAGCCCAGCAGTGAATTCCTTGTACCATCTCTTCTCCTGGTCGGTCCCCAGTTTGTAGGCAGCGGTTCTGCGGGTCACTGCATTTTTCGCACACTTCTTGAATGCCATGATGAACGTCCGGGGCTGTAGGCCTGTTGTGGTGATCAAGTGCTTGCGGTTCATGATGCGGTCGAGGTCATCTTTGTCGGCTGTGAAACCCAACTTCTCGTCAAAGATGGACTCCCATCTGGTGACACTCCTGGTTGAGTTACGCACTAGCCGCGCAAGCAGATCACGCCAGGCAAGGAAGCCGTGCCAGCAGGCATGCATGTTCCACAATTCCTTCAGCAGACCAAACCACGCATGCACATTGGGCGCATGCCAGTGGCCTACCAACTTCTCCGCATCAACAAGCCAGTCGAGGCCATTGTCAGACAGCAGGCACCTGATATTCTCCTATAGCCAGGACTCTGGGATGGTAGCAATTTCGCGGAAAACATATCTTCTCATGGGCTCCTTGCTGCACTTACTGGACAGGCCGGGGGCATGCCCAGATTCCAGCTTGCGCACCAGTTTGATTACAGCGTTGAAGGCGTCGTGTTCCATGTGTGAGAGGTTGATCTCAGGGAGGAACGCAGTGGTGACGCTCTTTGGCTTTGCTTTGTTGTCCTTCAGGGACTGGAATGCAAGCTCCAGCGACTCCCTATGTGCCTGGTCAATCTGCAGACAACAACAAGCATAAGAGCAAAGGCAGCAGGTGGAGGAACTTGGCATTGTTGTAGGGCAACACAGGCTAGCATGAAGGGTAGGTGATTGTCCGTTAGAGGGAAATCTTGAAAGGCATAACGGCACAAGCTTCTCACAGACCTGAATTTAGCCAACAGCAGTGTTGTGCGGTTCCGCGAACGCGGAGCCGCACGAGAGTCCCCCATGGCCATAAACCAGCCCATATCAGTCTTGTGCGGTTCCGCGATCGTGGAACCGCACATGCTTCTCACAGAGCTGAATTTACCCAACAGCAGTGTTGTGCAGTTCCGCGATCGCGGAACCGCACGACCGTCCCCCAGGGCCATAAACCAGCCCATATCAGTCTCGTGCGGTTCCGCGATCGCGGAACCGTACATGCTTCTCACAGAGCTAAATTTAGCCAATAGCAGTGTTGTGCAGTTCCTCGATCGCGGAACCGCACGAGCGTCTCCCAGGGCCATAAACCAGCCCATATC